>JAVJIF010010011.1:0-164656 GCA_038442645.1 Agave tequilana
AATGTTAACTTGACAATTTTGAAGACTTGTGACTCCATGTAAGGGAGCGACAAGTAGAAGTTATACTCGCTGAGGAGTATTAAAACTTTTAACTGTTAGAGGTGTAGTATTAACATAGCAGTGATTGAACTTTTGGACCTACCACTCCATGGGAGGGAATTGGTAGGGGACTTTAGTGGAAAATAGAATGAATTGTCAGAGGTGTAATATTAACGTAACAGACATTGATTTTCTAGCGGCATGGGAGGTTTGCCGTTAGAGGTGTAATGTTAGCATAACAGCGGAGAGATTTTGAGTGGGTATTTGGTGAAATTTTATCGTCAAAGGTTTAATGTTAACTTGACTGCCTCCACTGGAGATCTAGGAAAATGGCTTGACAGAGGTTTACTGTTAACGTGACAAGTCTGTGCTTATTTCGCTAGAGAGATGGACGCATGTATTTTTGTGGTCCTACCATTCCGTGGGTGGTAATTGGTAAGAGATTTTGGAGGAAAAATGGGTCCAAGTCCCTTAGGATTTTAACAAACCCTCGGCTATCAACAAATTTGGTATGCCTTTACCAGCTACAGTTTGAGTTGGGCTAGCCATGCTATTCTCCTCAGCATGATGAGTTATCGAGACTTATGTTGGATTTAAAAGCCAACATTTTTCTCTATCCTTAGCCGTCAAAGGTGATCGGTCACATATATTGCATATATATTATCGCATTACTATATTTATGTACTAAAGGAAAGGAAAGAGAAACGAGCCTAAAAGTCCATTAAATTCTGATTTAATTCAGAATTAATTCGAAATCAGAAAATCAGGGAAGATCATGGCAAATTAGAGAGGTTAAAAACCGGTTAAAATGAATCTTCCCAAATCAAGTGGTTAAAGCCAAAGATCAAAGGCCTTTCTCAAATCCTAGAGTTGAACGGGAAAACCAGCAGGAGATAAAAGTGTATCACCAACCAAAGAAGACCCACAACCAGGTGTGGCCACTTGGCCACACCATAGCCGCGGAATGCGGCCAAAGCCGCATTTTCATGGCTTGGTTGTTTCTGTTGGGGGAGCGTTTGCTCCCTCTATCTTCGTACGCCCTCCCCCTTTTGTTTTCTCCTATAAATACTGTATTTTTCAGAGAAAAAGGGACCGGAAGTTAGTTTAAGTTTTTCTCTTTGTTTTAAGGTTTAGGTTCTTTGTGAGATAGTATTGAGAAGTTGTATCTCTGTTTTCTAATTTATAGTTCATTCTAAATACCAGTGAAAGAGAGATAGAGTGATTATAATTTGAAGATTAAAGTGACATCAATAAAGGATCAAGCTTTCTCTTCTTCTACTTCAATTCACGTGTATGTCTTATTTTATTTACATGTCTTGTTTACATCTTCCATGAGTAGCTAAACTTGTTTTCTGGGCTCACTATCGTCCCTCTCTTCGATCCCTCTTGTTTTGAACAGTTTTCATGTAAAGAACCCAACGGAATCATATGTATGCCTTAAACTAAGCCTTTCTTCTTTGAAAGTGTTCTTGAAGGCACATGAGGATGGGTTTGGATTTCTAAACCTCTATTTCTTTTAAAATATCACTTGAACTTGCTTTTATTTCATACTTGAAAGAAAACTTGATGATTTAACATTCAGTTCAAGAGGATTTCTTAAGAAAAAGAGTTAAACTTTTCCAAATAATCTTTTTTGCTTTGCTTAAGACTTTTGAAACTAAACCTTAAGTTTTTGCCTGATCAAGTTGAGGCACTATGAATTTCAAGAGAAGAATACATCATTGAGTAGTAAGATAGTGAGCCTAGATCTTTTCCTATATTAAAAACCACCAAACAATCTTCAACATTTTTAAAGATCATCGTTTCCAAAGCCTTCTCTATGTTTTCAATTTTTCTTTTAATCATTTCCTTACTCTCCATTCTCTTTTTCAATATTAAAAAAAAAAAAAACACCACCTTTCTTTGTTATCTAATAATCCATCGAAAAGCTTCTATCACATTCTCCTCGTGGACACGACCTGTTAAGCCCAAAGCTAGACGGTAATTCTCATTGCTTTCATTTTGCAATCAATATTTGGCGCCGTTGCCGGGGAGGGAATGGTGTAATTGTTTTCTAACAAGTTTGATGTCTTGTTTCAAGAACGTTAAGGAATCAAATTTTGCACTCAAGCTTTGCAGGAGAAGACTTGCTATTCTATGCCTCTACTCTCGAAAGTAGGAAATATAATTTTAAGAAATTGCAGCGCAAAAGCTTGAGATTTTTTTTTGGACTACTAAAATTTTTTTTTGCAGGACATATCGCTTAGCAAAAATATAATTTTTGTGTATTATTTTTTCTATATCTGATATTCACACTCCCTATTTTTAATCCAACAGTAATCTGATTGATTGCTAATTGCTTAAAAAACGTTTAGCCTTGCATTCTAGGCATTTGTCTAATTTCGTTTCTTTTACGATTACTGTTGAAGACAGCTGGAGAGAAGGTACGTATGCATAGCATATAGTTTTAGGAAACATTCTTGGATGATATTTGTATGTGAATGTTACTTTTCTATATCTTGCACACTTTGCACAATAAATCTTAAGGGCAAACCCAAATCAAGCTAAGGTGGGGAAGCCATTACCCTTGCTTAGCCCACAAACCATCTCCAAGCACGCACAACCTAAGCCTAACGTAAAATCTGATAGACGTTGGCTTTAGGGATATCTCGAACTCATTAGGAGATTATCCTAAGGGGGAAGGTGTTAGAATTTGACTCCTGCCAAATCAGTGTCTAAGGAAAGGGATTGAGCGACAAAATCCCGAAGGTTGGTGGTTTGGCTTAATTAGGCCCATCGCTTTTGCGTGGATACCTCCCACCAATCTTGCCCTGACCTGGCTGATTAGCTTGTGGTCAAAGTCTGCATTATACCTCCTGTGAATAATCAACCAGTTAGGAGTTGTCTAGGTCAAGGTTGCCTTAACTAGGCTTGGTTGTTTCATTTTGTTGACTATTGGTGAACTTGTTTGTGAATGTGTTTGTGTATGCAAGTGTGGTCAAGAGACCCTAATTCATCTAGGTTAACTAGAAACACATCACCACCCAAGTTCGAACCAAGATCAGATTCGGTTATGGCTCAACCAACATCTTTACAGGATAGGTTCTATCCCATTAGAACTTCACTTCCATCCTGCATCCAACTTCCATCGGTTGGTGAACACAACTTTGAGCTTAAACCACAGTTCATCAACACACTCCCCAAGTTTCATGGCTTAGAGCCCGAAGATGCTTATTTCTTCATAAGAAATTTGAGGAAGTATGCTTAATGATAAAAATCTCACACCTTGTAGATGATGCTATTAGGTTGAGATTTGTCACATTTGCTCTTAAGGACTTAACCAAGAATGGCTTTACAGTTTAGCGCCGGCTCTATCACATCCTGGGATGGCTTCATCAAGGTCTTCTTGAAGAAATTCTATCCAATTCATAAGACCGCTCTCGTTAGGAAAAACATTATGCAGTTCAAGTAAGAACCTAGTGAACCATTTTGGAGGTACTTTGAACGCTTCAAGACCTCCTGTCCAATGTCCTCATCATGGAATAGAAAATGGCGACAATGCCAAATTCTTTATGACGGTTTAGACTATTCAACCAAGACCCTCTTAGAAAGCATGTGCCAAGGGGGATTCTTGCAGAAGGATGAGAATGAAGGGTGGGATTTATATGAGAATCTAGCTGAAAAGATCATCCAATGGGAACCAACTAGTGAAAGCTCTAGAATTCAAACTCCATCTCTTCAAAAGGAGGTCTCCATTCAATTGAATCATCCATAGCTAACGAGACAAAGTTAGCTAACCTAGCGAGAAGACTGGAAGCTTTAGAAATTAAGGAACCAAGTCCCATCAATGAAGTCAGCTCAAACCAAATTCCAACCCCGGGCTGTACTTATTGTCAAGCCATGAATCATGTGTTTGAGAGTGTCCTGTGTTTCAAACTTAGCAACACTTTCTAGAACCGATGAATGCGGCCTTTTCAAGGCCGAACAATGATCCTTACGCACCAACATACAATCCTGGAACACTTTCCAGAACCGATGAATGCGGCCTTTTCAAGCCGAACAATGATCCTTACGCACCAACATACAATCCTGGCTGGAGAAATCACCCAAATTTCTCATGGAGCCAACACAACAATGACCACCCACGGTCGAACCATGCAAGCCACTTCCATCATTCCAATAATTCTTTCAATCATCAACCCAACTTTCTAAATTACCCTCAGAATTCTCCCAACAATTTTTTAAATTATCAACAAAACTTTTCCAACCAAGCTCCACCATCTTCCTTCCAGAATCCTCAACTTGAAAGTAGAATGACTGATTTTGAGAGAAATATGAAAAGGTACATGAAGAACCAAGATTCTCTAATGCAAACAATACAGAGGCTAGAGGGTCAAATGAGCCAATTAGACAATCCACAGAATGAGAGGTAAAAGGGTACCTTGCCCAGTCAACTAATTATGAATCCTAGGAATACTCAACAAGCTCATTTGGTATGTCTTATTTTATTTACATGTCTTGTTTTACATCTTTCATGAGTAGCTAAACTTGTTTTCTGGCTCACTATCATCCCTCTTTTTGATCCCTCTTGTTTTGAAGGGTTTTGATGTAAAGAACCCAACGGAATCATATGTATGCCTTAAACTAAGCCTTTCTCTTTGAAAGTGTTCTTGAAGGCACATGAGGATGGGTTTGAATTTCTAAACTTCTATTTCTTTTAAAATATCACTTGGACTTGCTTTTATTTCATACTTGAAAGAAAACTTGATGATTTAACATTCAATTCAAGAGGATTTATTAAGAAAAAGAGTTAAACTTTTTTAACAATCTTATTTGCTTTGCTTAAGACTTTCAAAACTAAAGCTTAAGTTTTTTCCTATAATCAAGTTGAGGCATTAAGAATTTCAAGAGAAGAACACATCTTTGAGTAGTAAGATAGTGAGCCCAGATCTTTTTCCTATATTAAAAACCACCAAACAATCTTCAATATTTTTTAAAGATCATCTTTTCCAAAGCCTTTTCTAAGTTTTCAATTTTTTTTAATCATTTCCTTACTCTCCATTCTCTTTTTCAATATAAAAAAAAGAAAACACTACCTTTCTTTGTTATTTAACAATCCATCAAAAAGCTTCTATAGCATTCCTCCTCGTGGACACGACCTGTTAAGCCCAAAGCTAGACGGTAATTCTCATTACTTTCATTTTGCAATCAGGAGGCGTCGGATGTACATTGATAAACTAGAGAAGAGTAATAAGGCTAAAACTAAAGTTTCACACTTTGTCTTTTCTTTGATGTTTACATCATGCATCATGATATGACCAGTGTTCGGTGGTTCAACAATGATCGACCGTAATGTGATCCATTGAAGAAAGAAAGAAGCTTTTCTTTGGCGCTCTTCCAAACATCTTGGATCTGAAAGTTTTGATCAGAGGTGTAATGTTAACCTGATCATGAGAAGAATTCTATCAAGGATAGGACTTCTTCAAGAATCTACCTTGATCGGAATCAAGAGCGTATCGCCGTTTGAGGTTATAAGGCGGTATGCTCCATTCGAATAGACTAACTTCACTATAATAGTCCTTCCAATTTGGGCTGGAATTTTTCTTTGGCCTTGTGCTTCATCACAATGGGTCTTCTGACAGTAAAGACAATATCACCTTTCTTAAAAGTCCGCTCCTTGACTTTCTTGTTGAAGGCTCTGATAATTTGAGCTTGATAGAGTTTGATTTGCTTTGAGCTTGCAGACGTTTATCGTCTAAAGCTTCCAGCTCCTGGAATTGCAGTCGACACTGTTGGCCCAGAGGCCTTCCACTCTAGTTTGTTTTATGATGATTAACTTATGTAGTTATATTTACTAATAATCTTGTGATTCTAATTTCAGATCATTAATCAAGATATTAGTTGGTGATTAGCTTCAACAAAGGAGTTTGGAAGCTTTCACATGGTGATTCCAGAGCCCGAGCAACAAGATCATACATTGCACTCATTGGAGTCTAGCTCGGTGGATCACGTTTTGGATCGAGTCGACTTGAAGATGAAAGATCGTCAAGAAGGCTTAGGTATCCTAATGTTTAATTTGTTTAGATCCATTTGTAAAGATTAGATAGTGTGATATGCTCAAGTTCACAATACACACACGTTTCAAGTTTTGGATATTGGTTTTTCGGTTTTTGGCTTAACCGATATTGGTTTTCATGAATAGTAGATCAAAACAAGTTTAATTGGTTTATGTATAGTAGATTCATTCTATACATGCATGCTTAACTTCCTAGACAAACTTATTTTGACTTTCCTATTCATGTGTTGAAAAATTCAAGTTTGATAAAATACAAGTTTTGGTTTTTGATAAAATTTCTGAGACACAAAAATGGTTCAATATATTTGAAATTTGTGTTGAAATTTTTAACACAAGTTTGTTTATCAATGTAAAATGAGAAACCTATTTTTGTGGAATTTTAGAAGATTTATGGGATTTTTAAGAATAATTTTAAACTCAGTTTCTGACCCAAAACAGTGCCTGATAGCCCTGTCGTCGACGACCGCACGGTCGACCGAACCAGGGGCCGGTCGACCGAGCAGTCGACCGACGTGCACAGCCTGCGCACGTCTGGGCAGACACTTGGGCCGGTCGACCGGACCAGAGAGCTCTGCTCTCTGTTTTTGGGCGGTCGACTGGGCGGTCGACCGGCTTCCTCCAACGGTCGAAAAATCGACCGTTGGCGGTCGACCGGGCGGTCGACCGCCAGCCTCCAGGCTGTAAAAATAGCCCAACGGCTAGTTTGTTGGAGAGGCCTATTTAAGCCCATCTCTTTGGGGTTTTTGACAAGATTTTTTACAAGAAAAATTTCTCTATTCTCTGGTTTTTAAAACAAGTTTTCAAAGTGTTTAAGAGCTCAAAAGATCCATCTTATTTGTTTTAAAAGTTTTTTATTTATTTCAAAGAAATTAGGGTTTTGGGAATTAGTTTTGATCTAAAATTTCTATATCTATTTTGGTATTTTCCCAAGAGAATTTCTTTGATCAAAACACTTTGTTTTTCCACACTTGAGCTATCTTCTATCCTATCTATTTAGGATCATTTGTTTTTGTGGAAAAGAGATTGTTTGTGGTTGAAAGATACCACTAAATTGTAAACCCTTTCTTTGTGGGTGCTCCCTCTTTGGTAGAGATTGAGGTTGTTGTTTACTCCCTCTTGTGAGGTGGAGTTGGTTAGTTTTGGTATCCCTCTTCGGTAGAGGTGGATTATGGTTGTTTGGCTACGGGCCTACCCCTCTTGTGTGAGGTGGTGATTGTTTGCCTCGGTGGATGTTGTATTGTTTGAGAGAGGAGTTCGGTACTCCCGGTTGTACAAATCCTCCTCGTAGAGGTTCCCTCGGTGGGAGTCCTAGGTGGACAAGTTAGTGGATTGGAAATCCTTCTCGGTGAAGGCGGGGACGTAGATCTAGGGCTCGAACCTCGGAACATATCTTTGTGTCTGCGTTTGATCCATTGTCTCTTAACCCTCTCTCTTTATTTGTGTTGTGCATCATTCATATCATATTTGGTTGTGTTGTGCCTTGCATCTTTCATATTGTTATATATCCATTATATGCTTGGCTTGTGTTTGTGTGCCTCACTTGTGCTTAACCACGAGAGCTTCATATAGTGCCTCAACTCTTATTCAGAGGAATCAAGAGGAGTTAGTCCAGAGCCCTTCACGGGGAATTTGGCTACACTCGTTGGTTGCACTAAGTGTAGATTGCAAATTAGTTTTAATTTCCGCATTTAGTTTTTAGATTAGCTTTATCACCTATTCACCCCCCGTCTAGGTGATTTCAATTGGTATCGGAGCCTCTGCTCTTGATATTTGGTTTAACCACCTAGGAGTGAGATCTTGGTTTGCTAATCTAGTTTGCATTTGCACATATATTTGTTTGCACACAACATGGATTGCTTTTCACCTCCCATGTTCGATGTCTCCAACATTGACACATGAAAATATAGGATGTCCATATATTTGAAAACCCTAGGCTTGATGTTTTCCTTGCCGCTACCAAGAAATGCTAACTTGGTAATAGCAATCATATAGGGGCCAATACACAAGCCCTTGAGGCTATTAGAAGCACGCTTAACAAAGATTATCTTATGCTTGTTTCTAATCTTGATTCCGCTTTTGTAGTGTGGAACAAGTTGACCTCCTCCACCTCCAAGCTTCAATTGCCAATCCAACAAGAGGAAGAATCTAGTGGAGAATCCGATTCTTAATGCTACATGGTCCAAAGTAATGACTCCCTTGAGGTACAATCGGAATCTTAATTAGATGCTAATGATGCTAGTTCTTCATGTGATGATTATGTTGATCCAAATACTTTGAATGAAGAACTATCTATAGTTTGTGAAAAAATTAATAGAAAAATATAATATTTTGAAAAAGAAGACTTTTGCATTAAATAAAGAAAATGAAAATTTGTCTTCTAAGCTTGATTTGGTTTTGCAAGAGAAAGAGGAGATTTCTAATGAGAGGGATTCATTGAAATCTCAACTAGACCTTGCCTTAAAAGAAAATAAATTTTGAAAATAAAAATGATTGTAATGATATTTTGAAGAAAAATGAAAAATTGTCTTCAAAGTTGATTTTGTAGTAAAGAGAATGTTTCTTAAAAAACAAAATAATTTCTATTTCAAATGATTTAGAAGTTTGTTTAAAAAAATGAATCTTTGAAAAATAATATAGATTCACATGTTTGCCATGCTAGGGTAGTTTCACCTAGTTCACCTATTGCATGCCACACTTCTTCTTTAATTGAAAAGATATATCTATGCTAAGAAGAATGTTGATTGTTTGGGCTCCACTTTGAGCCAATGTGCTAAGAACCATATACGTTTAGAATCTATGTTTCGAAAGAAACAAGTTCCATCTTTACATGCACACCCTTCCCGGCATACACATTCTTCTCACGGACACCATCACACTATGTATGCTCATGTGTACACTTGTACACATTGTGGACGTAAGGGCCACCTTGCTAAATTTTGCTATGATAGAATACATGATGATAATTTAGCAAATAATTTTGTTTGAGTTAGGAAAGGTGCTAACCCCATGGACCCAAAAGAGTGTTGGTACCAAAGACCACCCCTATTGTATTTGATGTAGGTGTGGGCTCTCACATGACGTGAGAGTAGCGGTACCTTGGAGTGGATGCGTTCCGAGCTTCATGATGACAATTTGGATGCATCACTTTCAGGGGAGTTTGGTGGGAGGACCACCTTGCTTTGGAGAACTATAGAGGTGCCTTCATCGGTTTTGGTATCGATCTCTAAACTCCCGTTTATTTACATACCTTCATATCATTGTTTATAGCATGTTTTGATTATTATGAAAATGCCATGATTATTAGATCATTGACATGCATGTATAGCTTTTGAGACACCCATGTTTAATATGGATCATTCTTTGTGTTCTCGCATATGTTTAGCTATTATGTATATCATAGGTCTAATAGCATGTGGATTTACATAATGATCGGTTTTATGTTTATCATGTTGATTTATGTCTTGGTTTATACTTCATGATTTGAATATATGTTTAAATGTTAGTTTTCATTAAGACTAGGATTTATACTTGTACATATAGTGGGCCGCAAATAAATCTTTATATGTTTGTACTTGATTGCTTATTTGTTCCCATTAGATGTGCTAGTATAGTCTAATTTTGATGATTCATGCATTTGACTTGTATTCTTATTTTATCCATGTTTTTCATATGTTTTTGTTTAACTTCATGTATATGTCCATCTTGTCCAAACTATTGTTTATACATATACATCCTTTGAGCCACATGCCTTCATGCATATACATTTGTGGACTCATTATGTTTTGGATATGTATGTATAATTTAGTTTGTACTTGACATACGTATGCCTTAAAGAAATCGAGTTTTGATGATTTTCATGTTTTAAGGAATATTGAGCTTGATTACATATTTTCATGATGCCATGTTTCACATTACACTTGTGCACTCACTTTATTGGTTTCTCATGATTTTGTTTTCATGAGTATGATATGTGCCCTATTGATTTTGAGTGTTTAGTGCCATGTGATTTACATGTGTTTTATGAAAATATCTGTGTTTTATTCCTTACTTGAAGGATTTCGTACTAGTTTAAAAGTTGTTCCATTTAACTAGTTTCGATATTCTTCGTTTTGGTAGAGTTTTTCAAACATTCAATATTTTCAAACCTATTTTGAAAACCCCTACCTTTTACGGGTGGCTGGATGGGCGATCATGCTCATGTATACTTTATAGTGAAAATCATTTTAAACTTGAACATGATTGGGTGGTAGGTATTATGAGATATACACTTGATCTTATTGTTGTTTCAATTGGTATCATTGGATTCTTTCAATTGGTATCAATATTGACATTTCCTGTATACTCATATATATTTTTATGTATGTATGCTTTCACTTCAAATAGTTTCAATTTCGATTGGTATCTAACTTTCATACATATATATATTTTGTTTATGCTAAGCTTGAGTTTTAATGATCATCATGTTTCAATTGATTAGTTTTCAATTGGTATTCTAATACAAGCTTAGACATTGTTTTTATTTGGTATTTCATAAAGGGGGAGAAAACTCGTATTTTATCTTTCAATTGGTATTTGGTTTACCATTGGTTTTGTATTCCACTCCCTTGCTTTATGATAGAAAATAATAATTTCAAGTTGGTATCATATGCTTAAATGAATAATACTTTCAATTGGTATCAAGATTTTATTTGTTTTCTCAATTGGTATCAATATGCACTCTATTGATCTATTTCTTTCAATTGGTATCCATAAAAAATTTATATTGATTTGTTTGATATCACCCCTTTATTGATTCTATGTTTCGTACAAAAAGGGGGAGAAGAATGTTTTGTTTTTACTTTAACCCCTTTGTTGATGATTGACAAAAGGGGGAGAAGTATTTGAGTTTATATGCATGTTTTATATGCATGTTTTGTTTTATTTATTAGTTTGTCGTTAATTGTTTAATTGGTATCAAGAGCATTTCATTGCTATTAAGAGCATGTTTTTATTGGTATCAAGAGCACGTTTTATGCATGATGCATTTCATATGTTTGGTATCAAGAGCATGTTTTTGTATTTGGTACCTTGTTTTATGCATGTCTATGCATACATGTTTATGAGCTTTCATTGTATATTTATTACTTATTTCCTATGCATGAGTTAAGGGGAGCTTCTTTGAAGCTTAACTTTAATCCATGCATATATAACTCTATGAGTTTTGTCATCATTAAAAAGGGGGAGATTGTTGGCCCAGAGGCCTTCCACTCTAGTTTTGATGATGATTAACTCATGTAATTATGTTTACTAATAATATTGTGATTCTAGTTTCATATCATTAATCAAGATATTAGTTGGTGATTAGCTTCAACAAAGGAGTTTGGAAGCTTTCACATGGTGATTCTAGAGCCCGAGCAACAAGATCATACATTGCACTCGTTGGAGTCTAGCTAGGTGGATCACGTTTTGGATCGAGTCGACTTGAAGATGGAAGATCGTCAAGAAGGCTTAGGTATCCTAGTGTTTAGTTTGTTTAGATCCATTTATAAAGATTAGATAGTGTGATATGCTCAAGCTCACAATACACACACATTTCAAGTTTTGGATATTGGTTTTTTCGATTTTTGGTTTAACCGATATTGGTTTTCATGAATAGTAGATCAAAACAAGTTTAATTGGTTTATGTACAGTAGATTCATTCTATACATGCATGCTTAACTTCCTAGTCAAACTTATTTTGACTTTCCTATTCATGTGTTGAAAAATTCAAGTTTGATAAAATACAAGTTTTAATTTTTGATAAAATTTCTGAGACACAAAAAGGTTCAATATGTTTGAAATTTGTGTTAAAATTTTTAACACAAGTTTGTTTATCAATGTAAAATGAGAAACCTATTTTTGTGGAATTTTAAAAGATTTATGGGATTTTTAAGAATATTTTAAACCCAGTTTCTGACCCAGAACAGTGCCTGACAGGCCCTGTCGGTCGACCGCATGGTCGACCGAACCAGGGGCCGGTCGACCAAGCAGTCGACCGACGTACATAGCCTGTACACGTCTGGGCAGACACTTGGGCCGGTCGATCGGCCGGTCGACCGGACCAGAGAGCTCTGCTCTCTGTTTTTGGGCAGTCGACCGGGCGGTCGACCGGCTTCCTCCAACGGTCGAAAAATCGACCGTTGGCGGTCGACCAAGCGGTCGACCGCCAGCCGTCCAGGCTATAAAAATAGCCCAACGACTAGTTTGTTGGAGAGGCCTATTTAAGCCCATCTCTTTGGGGTTTTTGACAAGATTTTTTACAAGAAAAATTTCTCTATTCTCTGGTTTTTAAAACAAGTTTTAAAGTGTTTAAGAGCTCAAAAGATCCATCTTATTTGTTTTAAAAGTGTTTTATTTATTTCAAAGAAATTAGGGTTTTGGAAATTAGTTTTGATCTAAAATTTCTATATCTATTTTGGTGTTTTCCCAAGAGAATTTCTTTGATCAAAACACTTTGTTTTTCCACACTTGAGCTATCTTCTATCCTATCTATTTAGGATCATTTGTTTTTGTGGAAAAGAGATTGTTTGTGGTTGAAAGATACCACCAAATTGTAAACCCTTTCTTTGTGGGTGCTCGCTTTTTGGTAGAGGTTGAGGTTGTTGTTTACTCCCTCTTGGTGAGGTGGAGTTGGTTGGTTTTGGTATCCCTCTTCGGTAGAGGTGGATTGTGGTTGTTTGGCTACGGGCCTACCCCTCTTGTGTGAGGTGGTGATTGTTTGCCTCGGTGGAGGTTGTATTGTTTGAGAGAGGAGTTCGGTACTCCCGGTTGTACAAATCCTCCTCGTGGAGGTTCCCTCGGTAGGAGTCCTAGGTGGACGAGTTAGTGGATTGAAAATCCTTCTCGGTAAAGGAGGGATGTAGAGCTAGGGGCTCGAACCTCGGAACATATCTTTGTGTCTGCGTTTGATCCATTGTCTCTTAACCCTCTCTCTTTATTTGTGTTGTGCATCATTCATATCATATTTGCTTGTGTTGTGCCTTGCATCTTTCATATTGTTATATATCCATTATATGCTTGGCTTGTGTTTGTGTACCTCACTTGTGCTTAACCACGAGAGCTTCATATAGCGCCTCAACTCTTATTCAGATGAATCAAGAGGAGTTAGTCCAGAGCCCTTCACGGGGAATTCGGCTAGACTCGTTGGTTGCACTAAGTGTAGATTGCAAATTAGTTTTAATTTCTGTATTTAGTTTTTAGATTAGCCTTATCACCTATTCACCCCCCCCTCTAGGTGATTTCAGACACTTCTCATTTGTCATCTCCATTGTCAAGGCAACATGTAGAGATGAGATCTGCATTTCTAGTGGAAGTACGACCTCACATTCGTATACCAAAGAGAACGATGTAGCTTTCGTTGGGGTTCTCACTGTTGTGCGATAAGCCCATAAGCATTCACCTAACTTATCATCCCAGTCGCGTTGACTTTTCGAGATAAATTTCTTGAGAAGTTTCCTAATGGTCTTGTTGAAATCTTCTGCAAGGCCGTTAGCGGCTGGATGGTATGTCATTGAAGACACACTCTGGATTCTAAACTTATTGCAGAATCTCTGAAAGGCTTGGCTAACGAACTGAAGCCCATTATCATGCATAATCCATCGTGGCACGCCAAAGCAGGAGACCACGTAATGTTTAATGAACTTGATCACGTCAGATGTCTTTACTTCCCTCAAGGGATAGCTTCAGCCCATTTGGAGAAATAATCGGTTATGGCTAAGATAAACCGATGTCCTTTGGATGAAGGTGGGCTAATAGGACCAACCACATCCATTCTCCACATTTCGAATGGCCAGGAAGAAGTTATAGGGCGAAGATGTCCTGGTGCCAGATGAATGAAATTACCATGGATCTCACAGGCATGGCATCGTTTAGCTTAAGTGATGGCGTCAGGGATCATCTTTGGCCAATAATATCCCAATCGTTGGAGTCGATCTCCAAGTTTTGGACCAAGTTGGTGAGCTCCATACATACCGTCATGAACTGCTTTGAGTGCTTCCTGAGCCTCTTCATGTGACAGGCAACGGAAGAGGATTCCATCATTCAATCGGCGATACAGTGTTCTTGTGATCGCATTGTAGTAAAATTTAGGGGCTTTCCTTTTAATGGCAGCCGCCTCTTTAAGGTCATCAGGCAAACGTCGAACAATGCGTAGTCGATATACGGGAATCACCAATCCCTGAGCTTTTGACCTGTTGAGGTCTCTAGAGCTTCTTTGACTTGAAGATCTCCTGTTAGTTTTTGGTTGTCTTCAAAAGCGAATCTTAGACATTACAAGTCATGGCTGTAGATGAGTACTTTCTTCACCGCTCCGGCTGGAAAAGCCAAAGAAGTAGAGAGAGATGCTAGTTCATCTGCATGCGCATTTTACTGGCGAGATACATGGTCGATGTAGAAGTTTTTGAGCCTCTCTGCCATGTAGATAGTTGGTTATGATAGGGTACCAAGTCTTCATGTCTGACTTCGTACTCCTTGCGAACCTGATTAACGATGAGTTTTGAATCACTGTATTGTTCGAGATTTTTAACGCCAATCTCATCGGCGATTTGCATCCCGATCAAGAGAGTATTATATTCTGCTACATTGTTAGAACATGGCTCAGTTAATGAGAATGCACGAGGGATTATGTAGTTCTGTAAGGAGACAAGTACTACCCCTACTCCTGCCAGGATATTTCCTCGAGGACCCATTCTTGATGCGCCATCGAAGAAGAGTTGCCACACCTGTCCTTCAAAGACGTCTGGGTCAAGCAAACTTCAGCGACCTCATCTAGGAGATCTTCATAAAATTTCGTCGCCCTTAGGTCTGTGTGCTCAGCCAAGAAGTCTGCCACTGCCTGTCTCTTCACAGTTTTTTTGTGGCAGGAATTGCATCTCATATTGGGAGAGCAATATGGCCTATTTGGCCAATCGACCATTAAGTGATGATGGCTTTATCATAAGCAATCTTAAAGGATTGACTTTTGATATGACATGTATGGTTTGGCCCACCAAGTAGTGTCGCGTCTTCTGGACGGCGAATACCAATGCCAGCATTCTTTTTCGATCGGGTTGTATCGATGTTCAGCTTCGATCATAGTTCTACTCAGGTAGTAGATTGCCTGCTCATGTCCCTGATCATTATTCTAAGCTAATAAAGCCCCTAGAGAATGATCCATAGCTCGAATGTATAATAGGAAAGATTTTTTTGACATCAGAGCTGTAAGAACATGTGGATGCGTGAGGTACCTCTTGATTTACTCGAACGCTTGTAGGCAAGCATCATCCCAAATAAATGAAACACCCTTCTTCATCAATTTGGTGAAGGGTTGGCATCGTTCTGAGATATTTGAGATAAACCTCCGGATATATGCTAGTTGCCCTTGCAATCCTCTAAACTCTCTAAGATTCCTTGGAGGTTGCATCTCCTGGACAGCGCGGACTTTCTCTGGGTCAAGGTGGATTCCTTTGGATGTGACGACAAACCCTATGAATTTACCGCTGGCTACCCCCATGAAGGATTTGGTGGGATTCATCCTCAATTGATGCGCCTGTGTGATATTGAATACTATCTTCAGATCTGCTATGTGATCGCCTTTGGCATGACTTTTCACTACAATATCATCTACGTAGCATTCCACTGTCTTGCGTATATGCTCGTGAAAAGTTGCATTCATAGCTATCTGTTATCAATAAGGAGTGTGATGCTAATCCGACTGATACATATACATATATATATATACATATACATATACATATACATATACATATATATATATATATATATATATATATATATATATATATATATATATATATATATATATATATATATATATATACACATATACATATATATATATACACATAGATATCTGTATATATATACATATACATTTACATATACATATATATATACACATATACATATATGTATATATATACATATACATATACATATACATATACATACATATATATATATATATATATATATACACACACACACACACACACACACACACACACACACACACACAGAGGAAATGGGTTAGGTAATGGTTTATGTCATTAAGAAGTATGGGTAGGGGTGAATGTATAGTACTTATACATACACATCTGTAGTATATTGTATAACCATATATCATCGATAACCTGTTAAGAATTGTTTATTTATTGCCATGCAAGAAGACTAGTGGACTTTTATTAACTTCAGAACATGTTAAAATCCTGGACCCGGATAAGTAGTGTAGTTAAATCCTTTCACCAAATATCCAATATGTGAATGAAGAATCATAACTAGTTAAAAGAACCAATCTTATAACCAAAGGACGGGTATCAAGAATGTAACTGATGCGTCATTGAATGAATGAGAAATGTAAATGTATGTATGTTTGAATGCGTGCATGTACTTGTTAGTTACACGAACTTGATCATATGTGACATATCAATCACATGATTGGTGATTGAAAAAGTATATCATAATATAACTGACACTGTGTATGTTATCTTGATAGTTGATGTGTATGTGATGCTGTGTTGTTAAATGAAGGAAGGGGCTAGTGGGAGCCGGTAGGTATGAAGACGGGGTATGACATTGTGTGTTGTTAAACGAAAGAAGGGGCCAGCAGGAGTTGGTAGGTGTGAAGACGGGTTATGACATTGTATGTTATTAAATGAAGGAAGGGGCCAGTGGGAGCTGGTAGGTGTGAAGACAGCGTATGATATTGTATGTTGTTATATGAAGGAAGGGGCCGGCGGGAGCCGGTGGGTGCGAAGACGGGGTGCGAGATGGATCGTATGTCATAAAGTAAAGATATGCTTATTCAAAATGAATAATGTTGTATTTGTCCTTAATGTAGAACTGTGAAACTTTACTTTATTATAAGAAATAATGAAATATTATATTATGTGTGAAAGTGTATGGGTTAATTCATGCAGTACTTGAAGTGTGATACGATATACAATATATAAGTATGTTTGTTGATATATATTACCTGGATTCACGTATTGTGACTAGTGTACCATCGTGTATAGGGTATAGAATATGTACTCATGAGATGAATTTGATAATAAACTAAGTCACTAAAGTAAAGTATTCGATACAACTCATAGACCCTGCAAATTATAGTGCAGAGATTAAGTTACAGAGTCACTGACCAAAGGAGTCAGGTCATTTTTCAAACCATAAAGATAGTTGGATTGACTGTTTACCTTGATATTATTATTTCTTTTCCTTAACTATATTCGCCTTGACATTAAAGAAGATATGTTTCCTTTTATTCTGACATGTGTATCATTCTCTAGATTTTTTTCTCTCCTCACTGAGCTGTTGAGCTCACCCTTCCATAGATTATTATGTATCAGGTTATGGTAAGGCGAAAGCTCAATTCAAGGTGTCAAGTGCTTCGTTGGAAATTTGTTATATAGAGACGAGTAGGAGTTATAATTTCGTGTATTTGTAAAGCTTCATGTTGTATATGTTTACAATCTTATTGATGTTATTTATAACATGAGTTAGATGACTATGATCTTGATGAGTAAGATTTATTAATAAAATTGGTATTATGTTGTGAAAATAGAAAGGGGTACCGTCAAGCCCATATATTATGATTGTTGAGTTGTTATATATGAATAAGTAGGCGAAGTCAAGCCGAAATTGTTATTTGGTGAATAAGTAGGCTGTTATGAGCCAAAATATTATCATGATTGCATGGGTGATTATTGAGTTTTGATGTGGATTGATATTAAGTAGGCTGATGTTGGCTGAAATTATTGTGACTTGAACTGTATATTAGGACATCTCAGTATTTACAAAGGAGGTGCTGCCAAAATTTTCAAGAATATTGGAGATGATTATGATAATCTGTTGATTAATGTAGATGTTTATGTTAATTGAGATTATGAGAAACTGGGACCATTACAGTTGATATCAGAGCTTAGGATTTAGCATAGGGATTTGATCTAGAGCAGTTATAGTAGGAAGATGATTGATTGCTAGGACCGATTGCTATGTTTATTTGTATGCTTATATGTTGTTTGCACGTGGATATGTTGTTTGATATAGTTGGTTTAAGGAGGGTAGGAGTTCTTACATGTATGATTAATCCCGAAGTCGAGATATTTGGTCACTCCCTTATGTTCGGATTATGATACCCACATGCCATAATTCGAATGTGCTCTGCTAGGGGGTGAGCCCTCAGTATGAGCTGCCAGTGGTATGGGACACTGGAGTAAGTGAATGATTAAAATATTAAGTGTTTGAAGATTAATTTGGATCGTAAAGACATAGTATAGAATTAATCAAGAGATAATGAATCTTAAGGTGAATGATCGAGAAAGAATGATTTTTTAGAGAAAGATTTTATGATATGCAAGAGAAATGTGAAAATTTTATACTTACTAATTTCAGAAAGCAGTTTTGAAGACGAAACTTTTGTAAGGGGGGTAGAACTGTAACACCCCAGATTATTAACCCCAAATTATAATATAAATCTTGGGTTATTAAGACTATATAGAATATGAAAAACTTTGATATTGATTAATTGAGTATGTAATGAATTTCAATAATTTTGGAAATTTTATGTGGTATGTATGAATATACATATATCATACTTATTGTGCACATAGTACTTTATTGTATAGATATACTAATATTATACATGAAATGTGTGTATTTATCAAGAAAACACAACAATGAGAAATTTTATTTTTTTTGTTAGTGGAGGAAGTAGGTATGCATGGGAGGGGAGATCAAGGGCCTAGATCTTCTTGATTTGAGAATTGGACACTTGAATGAAATGAGCCACGGCAAACTTGTAAAATTATATGGGTGTAGATCTTAAAAGAGTCCAATGAGAGTTCATCATCTTCATCCTCTCCCTAGAGAAGAAATCTCCATGGCAAGCCCTAGAATCCCTCAAAATTGAGATCTCTTCAACCACTTTCTCTCCCAGCCTCTCTCTCTCTCTCACTATTCTACTCTCTCTCTCTCCCTACTCTTGGGAACCGGCGGCAAGGCGGAGGTTCGACGGCATGAAGAAGAATAAATTTATAGGTGAGGAAGATTTCATCTTGATCTAAACCTATTTCAATTTTCTCAATTTCAGAAATTCTTATAATCATGTTATGATCTACCTCCTATAATTAATTTATATTGATTTGAAACTCTTGTAATTAAAAATCAGTTGTGATGTGGGTTTCTCTTGATCTATGTTCTATAATAGTTCTTGAAATTTCTGAACTAAATGATTGTTACAAACAAAATGGTAGATCTTTTATTTTTTATGAGATTAAGAAGTGGATGGTGGGTTAAAGTGATGATGGATCAAGTTTGTAACTAGAATTTTAAACATTCCAGATTATTATTTAATTATAATTCTGAATTGGGTGGAGAAGTTGAAGAACAAGTTGTAAATTTCATAAATTTTAACACTCTTGATACGGGGCGTAAATCTGAACACACTAAAATCTGTAAAGATTAGTTCAGTTCGTCAGTATATAAGAACTATAGGTATCATATAATATATCGTTAAAAGATAATCGAGTCTACTTTCTAACGGCTCTTATCGTATCCCCATTGGATACCTATGCTTTGAGTTATTACAGAAATATGACATATTGGTCGAAACTACTGTGCTGCAAAACCCATTTGTAAGATCCCTAGTTAGTAATATTGTATTTTTATTTTTCCTACAGTATTTATTCTGCTTTACTGATTATTTTTTTTTATAACTTAATTTATTATTTTCTTTCTTGTGATTATTATCATTATTAAATATGGAAATTATTTTTGTAATTAGTATTGCTAATTATTGTTTGTGTTAGTATTACTTATTTATTTTAATATTAGTATTATTGGTGGTAATTATTTAATATTATTATTTGTTTTATTATTAGTAGTAGCATTATATCTTATTCCCTGGTATCCTTGTTCCTCCCCATTACCATTTACCTTTACCAATGAATCTTACCTGAAACCCAATCTATACCCGTTATCATATACTTGTACCCATTTACTCATTTGGATCTAACCCAATACCCATTAACCCTCAAACCCACTACCCATTACTTAATACCCCACTAGATAACATCTCATCCAATAAGCCTAAACCCTAATCCTAAACTCAAAACTAATCCTAACATCATCAGCCGCCCCTCATCACCATGGCCGCACGCAATCCTCCGGCGAGCCCTTAGCATGGCCGGATCCATCATCCATCTCCATGGCATATTCCTTCACTCCATGAATTCACCACGCCCTCCTACCCCGCGCATTCCCCGACCTGCGGCTAGGCCTCCATCTCCAACCCCATGGCCGCAACTCCCCTCTTCTCTGGCGAAACCCCCCCACCTGGTTGGCCTCCTCCCCTTGCGAACCAGCAACCCCAGATCTCATTTCCCCTTGCTCCTCTCCGGCGACAACCCCCTTGCACACGGCAGCCGAACAGCACCCACCAGCACCCAGCCTCCAGCAGGCCGAGCTCCAGCAGCGCGCGACAGCCCAGCAGCCATGGATCGCAGCCCTGTTCCTTGACGCACACCTCCACCAAGAGCAGCAGGTCGAGCCACTTCCCCCTGCAGACCAGCAGCGCAACAACGACCACAACAGCCCGTCGTCGGAGATCGCCCCGGCAGCCCATGATGTGAGTGTACGCTCCCTCCCTCTTTCTATTTCTCTCGTTATAATGTACATTCGATTAAGATGTATTTTAATGCGTGTATAAATGTAATGTAGAACCTATATGTTTGGGTGAAGTGTGCATGAGAGAAGCAGCGGGTGCATTTGATAGATTGGGAACGTGTGATAGTGTATTTCAGTATCAGGTTGCAGGATAGATTAGTCGACTTGCCCATCTTATTAGTCGACTAATACCCCTATTAGTCGACTTGCCCCCTTGTATTAGTTGACTAATAGGTCTGTTAGTCGACTTACTTTAGCCCTCTAGTCGACTAGGTGCTTGTTTAGAATAGTTGTACACTCTCTGTTTGTTGACTGTAAGCCAGATTAGTCGACTTGCCCGCTTTGTTAGTCGACTAGTACCCCTACTAGTCGACTTGTCATATCCTTAGTCGACTAGTTGGGTGTCCTGGAAGCTGTGTAGTCTCTGTGCTGATCAATGCTTAATGTTAGTCGACTTGTCTTCCTAGCTAGTCGACTTGCCCGTGTATAGTCGACTTATTACACTTGTTAGTCGACTAACACGTCCCTAGTCGACTTGCTCATCTCCCATAGTTGACTAACCTTAGGCTGACTGCTGTGTTTAGCTTCCTTATGGATTGTGGACTTTACCCTCGAGTTATGTATTGGCTATAGATGGAAGAATATGATTTCGAGGAATAGATATTGGTTGGATTGACTCGACTTGATAGTTCTTAGACATGTATCTGTTATGTTGCCAAGTGTTGGGATCTTACGATTGACTTTGATAGAAGTGGGAACTCGTGAGGACTTGGGAATCAGAGTAGATTGATAGAGTGAGAGGGCTGAGCACAGGTTATTGATATATGTTGGAACAGCAGTTTATTGTATCAGATTACTTGATGTGAATTGATACTTGATGATCATGTAACTATTGAAATTTATGAGTTGGTTGTAATGACTTTGGATTATTAGATGCTAGAGTTCTTAGATGTACCAACTGATTATATCATTTGAGTATGGATGAGTTGTTGGTATTGACTTATAAGTGAACTATTCTATATTGCAGTTGTTTGAGGATGTTTCCTATTTAGATATGATTTCAGTATCAGTTGACTTGTTGATCTCGAGGACATACCATGTGTCTCATGTTTAGCTATTGATTACTTCAGTTAATAGAGATGAGTTATGGGGTTAGTGATCTATTTGATATCTGTGATCTTGTATTTCAGAGTTATCAAATAGCAGTTATCAGTTTATCAGTTATTGGTGAGATCATTTGTTGGTGATCATATGATGTGTTCAGAGTTTATAGTAGTTGTCGGATATATGTATCAGTTACCAGTTACCAATTATAATTGTTAGTGAGACCAGTTGTTAGTGGCACTATTGTATTAGTGGCTATATCTCCAGTATCTTATTTCAGATGTCAGATGTTAGTTGTCAGCTACTCAGTTGTCCGATATCACAGTTGTCAGATATCACAGTTGTCAGTTGTCAGATTATCAGCTAATATTGACATCAACAGTTGTTGGAGATATCAGTTACTATTACATAATAACTCACATTGATTGCTTATTAATAAAAGATACCATAACCCGGGGAACAGGGGTAATTGCCTGATGATGCATGTCGTGTATTTTGGAAGGACTTCTTATGGTACCGAGTTGTGGGTTCCAACCATGGGGAACCAAGGTAGTACTGGCTACCTATTTAGTTGTCAGTTGTCAGGGCTATGCCCGGATTACGGCGCCACACTAGTTGTCTTTTCGTGTGGGGCTGTGGTCTTCAGTTGTCAGAGCCTTGCGGCTTGTCCTGATTCAGCGCCAGGGGTGTTAGACCGTGATACCGGGCATGCACGGTACTCTTTCAAAACACATGCACTACATTGGCAGGCAGTTACAACAACGATAACTTTGTTTGATATGTGGGAAAACGGCTGTGGTATGGGACATAGCTAAGTACTACATTAATTAGGTTAATAATAACCAACCAGACTAGACATATGCTAGGTTACACATCTTGACATCAGCTATTAGTTTACATTTGTTATAGTTGACTTTTATATCAGTTGCTTATTTACAGATGAGATCGTTGTCTTATATCTTTATTCATGTTGTTATGCAGATATACTTCAGTTCAGTTATTTATCATGTTATTTAGTTTCTTATATCTGCAGTTGTTCTTGTTATTACTTTATGCACATTGTTATATGCACGAGTTCTTCCCTTACACACATACTCACTAGGTCGCTTTCTGACGACCCTGGATTTGCACGTCCAGATATTGGACGGTTTGTTTCAATTTTGCAGGTATTCGTTGAGACTGTACGCTTCGTGAATAGCTGAAGCTTCTCCCTATTCTATTCTGGTACTCTTATCTTTCTAGCCTTCGTATTATTTCATGATTCTTGTTATATCAGATCCAGTCGTTATTCTAGCTCTTGATTCATATGATATCATGCGTGGATACTTATATGTGATATTACAGTAATCATCATTTATTTCAGTTAGATTTATAGCTTGTTTCGGGTTACTTAAGGCTTAGCGCGTATACGTGAGGTATTTTCCTTGCGTATATGCGTCGCCGACTCGTGTCGCGTCTCCGCTCCAGCGTATTTTGGGAAGCGGGGCATGACACCATTCATGACTGAAAAGTTTCTGAATATTTGGAATGGTTTAGTTGAATTAAACCTATCATGTAATAAATCACTGGAAGGTAATGAAGTGTAGTTTCTAATAGAACTTTCTGTGTTTCATTTAAATATCTAGAATAAAAGTTATTATAAAAACATCATCGAGCGTCCGAAAAGACAGAGCTACAAAATGTATTCAAACAGTAAGCTCCTAACTAATTATCATTGCTAAATCAAACTTCCTATAGTACATGATATATCACTTAAAAGGTATAAAAAGTCATAAAAGTCTACTTTGCAGTGGTTCTTATCATGTCCCGTTTGAATACATGTGATAGGGATTTATGAGTAGGTGAGGAATTTCGCCAGAATTGAATAGTGTAATACATGAATCAAGAAATTTTGAAGTACGATGCAAAACTTGAACTAGTAATATTATTGTAAATTATTCTTGTTAGAAAACTACCATGTGTGGGTTACGATCATATAACCTATGGCCAAAAAGATGCTAAGAAGATTGAGTAATTAACAGTTTAAGAAGACCTACGTCAAGCATAATACATTATAATTGGAATCAAGATACTTGTAATAATGTGAATTGTGTATCTAGTAATTCAGTTAATAACTTATGCTGGTAATTGTGATAAATGGGGTTATTTACCTAAAATGCTTAATTTTTGCACATGTTGCTCTTAATTGAGAGATTCGTGAGGACCTCTAATTGAATTCTAGAACCATTGAAAGGATCTAAGCGTTGAAATGAGGAGTGACACTAAATTATAATTAAATTGCGAACTGGGGTAATTCAAATAGTTTCCAACCAATCGAGAAATTTGGATATAGAATTTTAGAATATTAGAAATAATAAAATATTTAATAGCCTTTCATCATACTTTATATCGCTCAGAACTTTCTACTGAACTATCATCTATATATGTAGAAGATGGACTTGGAACATTCCATGACATATCAGACTTATGTACTTTGTGTGGCGTAGCCAGCAATGACTCCTTACTTATTTTGGGTGACAATCTGGATGATCCTAATGAGTGCCATAAAATAGACATATGAAAAAGGTTAAGTCAAAAATTTAAATTCCTCAATATAGGAAGCTTGGCCTATATATATCCAACATTTTCCCTATATTTCTTTAAAGGATTGAAGCTCATGGTCGATGTCTATTCATTATTTTCTCGAGAACTCTTTCGAAAGTTCTGTCTAGATGCTCAATAGTTTGTCTTTAGACACTTCATTGTTAGAACACTTTTTCTCCGTCTTGATTCTGAGCAGCAGTTGTAGTTAAAAAAATAAGAAAAGAAAATTATGGTCCTATTGAAGTGGTATTAGTGTAACACTTTTTCCTTCAGTCCTTGAGCCTTGTCATATTAAATTTATAACAGTTTTGCATTCTCTACTTCAGTAGTGGTAATTGTCCGGTGACTGATTATATTTTCATGAATAGTGCACATATACATCTACTTGCATTTGATATTATGTATCGCGTCTATCAGTAAAGGTGCTTTCCCTCTTTGGGTCCAGGGTACCTTATTTCAAATCTTATTACATATTTCCCTCATGTGGCTTTTCCGTGGCAAGGAGAAAACTTGAAGGCTTCCTTTTGGAGGCATGAAATTAAGTTTACCTAAGTGTCCATACTCCCAGCATATGATGGATACTGTAAAGTGAATCACATGAACTACTTCTAATATGTAAGGTACCAATGCTTGTATGACACTTGAACGGTAGATGGAACCATGATGGATTTACAAAGAACTAGACTTTGATTGGAGGAGCCAACTAATGAATAGAATAATTATGTAGTTAAATCTTTGTTGCAACCATAATATAACCAATGAAGTATGATAACAATTCTATAAGAACGATAAATCATAAATTAATGCGTCAGTTGATAATCATAAGACGTTTAGTACTAATAGATATTGAATGAAGTATCAATAAGGAGTGTGATACTGATCCGACCGATATATATATATATATATATATATATATATATATATATATATATATATATATATATATATATATATATATGAGACATACACAGGAAATGGGTTAGGTAATGGTTTATGCAATTAAGAAGTATGGGTGGGGGTGAATGTATAGTGCTTATACATACACATTTGTGGTATATTGTATAACCATATATCGTGGATAACCTGTTAAGAATTGTTTATTTATTGTTATGCAAGAGGACTAGTGGACTGTTATTAACTTCAAAACATGTTAGGATCTTGGACCCAGATAAGTAATGTACTTAAATTCTTTCACCAAATATCCAATATGTGAATGAAGAATCATAACTAGTTAAAAGAACCAATCTTATAACCAAAGGACGGGTATCGAGAATGTAACTGGTGCGTCGTTGAATGAATGAGAAATGTAAGTGTATGTATGTTTGAATACGTGCATGTACTTGTTAGTTACACGAACTTAATCATGTGTGACATATCAATCACATGATTGGTGATTAGAAAAAGTATATCATAATATAACTAACACTGTGTATGTTATCTTGATAGTTGATGTGTATGTGATGCTGTGTTGTTAAATAAAGGAAGGGGCCAGCGGAAGCTGGTAGGTGTGAAGACAGGGTATGACATTGTGTGTTGTCAAACGAAAGAAGGGGCCAGCAGGAGCTGGCAGGTGTGAAGAAGGGGTATGACATTGTGTGTTGTCAAACGAAAGAAGGGGCCAGCAGGAGCTGATAGGTGTGAAGACGGGGTATGACATTGTATATTGTTAAATGAAGGAAGGGACCAGCGGGAGCTGATAGGTGTGAAGACGGCGTATGATATTGTATGTTGTTATATGAAGAAAGGGGCCGGGGGAGCCGATGGGAGCGAAGACGGGGTACGAGATGGATCATATGTCATAAAGTAAAGATATGCTTATTCAAAATGAATAATGTTGTATGCTTGTCCTTGATATAGGACTGTGAAACTTTGCTTTATTATAAGAAATAATGAAATATTATATGATGTGTGAAAGTGTACGGATTAATCCATGCAGTACTTGAAGTATGATCGATATACAATATATAAGTATGTTTGGTGATATATATATATATTACCTGGATTAACTTATTGTGACTAGTTTACCATCGTGTATGGGGTATAGAATATGTACCCATGAGATGAATTCGATAATAAACTAAGTCTCTAAAGTAAAGTATTTGATACAACTCATAGACCCTGCAAAGTACAGTACAGAGATTAAGTTACAGAGTCACTGACCGAAGGAGTCAAGTCATTTTGCAAACCATAAAGATAGTTGGGTTGACTGTTTACCTTTAATCCACATATTAAAACCAAACTCAACAATCACCCATGCAACCATGATAATATTTTGGCTCACATCGGCTTACTTATTCTCCAAATAACAATTTCGGCTTGACTTCGCCTGCTTATTCATATATAACAACTCAACAATCATAATATATGGGCTCGAGGGTACCCTTTTTCTGTTTTCACAACATAATACCAATTTTATTAATAAATCCAACTCATCAAGATCATAGTCATCGACTCATGCTATAAATAACATCAATAAGATTGCAAACATATATAACTTGAAGTTTTACAAATACACGAAATTATAACTCCTAAGCGTCTCTATATAACAAAATTACCAACGAAGCACTTGACACCTTGAATTGAGCCTTCGCCTTACCATAACCTGAAACATAATAATCTATGGAGGGGTGAGCTCAACAGCTCAATGAGGAGAGAAAAAATCAAGAGAATGATATACATAACAGAATAAAAGGAAACATATTTTTATTTAAATGTCAAGGCGAATATAGTTAAGGAAAAAAATAATAATATTGATATTAAGTAGGCTGATGTTGGCTGAAATTATTGTGACTTGAACTGTATATTAGGACAGCTCAGTATTTACAAAGAAAGTGCTGCCAAAATTTCAAGAATATTGGAGATAATTATGATAATCTGTTGATTATTGGAAATAATTTGGATGCACATGCATTAAATGAAGAACTATACATGTTTTGTGAAAACTTGCTTTCAAAGTACAAAGTTTTAAAAAGCAAAAATTTTGAATTTAAAGAAGAAAATAAAATTTATTTTCTAAACTTGATATGATTTGCAAGAGAAGGTTGAGATTTCAATGAAGGGATTCCTTGAAAACCCAACTTGACCTTGCTTTAAATGAAAATAAAATTTTTTAAAGAATAAAAATAAGTTTGATCTTGGTTTGAAGAAAAATGAGGTCTTATCTTAAAAACTTGAATTTGTTATAAAAAATGATTCTTTGAAAAATAAAATTGTTTTAATTTCGAAAGAGTTAGAATGCATCTCTTTAGAAGCTTCTGAGAAAAATGATTTTGATGCTCATGTTTACCATGTACTATAGCTTCATCTTCTTGCGTTTTTATTGCATGTTCCACTTCTTCTTCTACTATTAATGATGATATACATGCTTTGAAGAAGTGTGTAGATTGTTTGGGCTCCACTCCACTGTGGCATGAACCACACGGTTGGAATCCATGTTTCGCAAGAAACATGCTCCTCATATGCATGCACACAATTCACGGTATACACATGCTCATCATTCTCACACACATGATTATATATATGCTCATGTGTACACTTGTACACATTATGGACGTACGGGCCACCTTGCAAAGTTTTGTTATGATATAATACATAATTCAAATTTTACAAATAAATTTGTTTGGGTTAGGAAAGGTGCTAACCCCTATGGACCCAAAAAGAAAATATGGGTACCAAAATCCCTACCTCTTGTATTTGATGTAGGTGTGGGCTCTCACAAAACGTGAGATTTTGGTGCCTTAGTGGTGGATGCAGTTGGAGCTTGATGGACATACCCAATTGATGCATCACTATCAAGGAAGAAAGGTGAGAAGACCACCATGGCTTGGAGATATAGAGAATAGTTCATATGGTTTGGTAACTATCGCTAACTCCCATTTTGTTTACATGCTTTCTCATTATTAATTTTTAGCATATTGTGATTTTAATGCTCATTATGTTAAATGTAATGCTCATTAGACTTGTGATATACATATATAGTATTTGAGATACACCCATGTTTGTATAGATTCATATTTTTGTGTTCTCACTATAATTTAGCTATTGTGTATATCCTAATTCTAAAAGTACTTGCATTTATTCTAATGATCATATTTGTTTAAATTTTTGTGCTTTATGTGTTGATTACATGTTTAGATGTAGTTTTCATTAAAACTTGTGTTTATATTTGTACAACTGGTGAGCCACATTTAATTTTTATATGTTTGTGTTTTATTGCTCATTTGTACCTATTAGATGTACTTGTATAACCTAGTTTTGATGATTCTTACATTTTAACTTGTATTCCCTATTTTAATACATATTTTCATAAAAATGCGTTTAGCCTCATGTATATGTCAATTTTGTCTAAAATTAATAGATATACATATATATTCAAGAGTCATTTGCTTTCATGCAAAATTCTTTTATGGACTCATTTATGTTTGAGATATGTATGTATACTTTTAGTTTGACAAAACACACATATACCTTGAATCTTGTTTAGTTTTTGAAGTTTTGATGATTTCATTTTTTTGTAAAGAATTTCTATTGAGTTTAATTGTCTTATTTTCATGTATATGTTTCTTACATGATTCTTGCACTTTAACATCATCTTATTTACTCATGATTTGGATTCATGAGAATCTTTTGTGCTTTATAGACTTTGAGTATCAATTATTATGTATTTAGCATCCTTTCATGGAATATACATTTATTTTTATTCCTTACTTGAAAGATTTAGTACTAATTTTCATATTATCTTTAAACCGGTCTTTATACTTCAATTAGTAAAGTTTTCAAATATGTTAAAATATTTCAAATCATATTTTGAAAATCCCTACCAACTGAAGGGCGGTTGGATGGGCGACCATGCTCTGTATACCCTTACATTGAAATTTTATTTTAACATGTACATGAAAGGGAGATAATTATGAGATATTCATGATTTTAATGATAATTCATTTTATATACTCATGTTTTCTATATATGTATAGATCATATCTAAATTAACATTATATTGCTCTAATACATATATATGATTTTGGTTGTGATTATTGTTGGCCCAGAGGCCTTCCACTCTAGTTTGATGATGATTAACTCATGTAGTTATGTGTACTAATAATCTTGTGATTTTAGTTTCAGATCATTAACCAAGATATTAGTTGGTGATTAGCTTCAACAAGATGATTTGGAAGCTATTCACATAGTGATTCAAGAGCCCGAGCGACAAGATCGTATATAGCACTCATTGGAGTCAAGCTCGGTGGATCACGGTGTTTTGGATCGAGTCGGCTTGGAGACGGCGCTCTACAAGAAGACATCGGTACCATAGTTTAGTTTTGTGTTTAGATCCAAATTGTAAAGATTAGAATAGTATGATATGCTCAAGTTCACAACACACACGTTTCATGTTTTGGTTTTCGGTTTTTGGTTTAACCGATCTTGGTTTGCATGAATAGATATTATATCAAAACAAGTTTACATGGTTTAATGTATATTAGATTTATTCTATATACATGCATGCTTCAACTATTTAAACAAACTTAGCTTGATAGTCTATTTCATGTGTTTTATGTTTTGATATTTTTAACAAAACATATTTTTGGAATTAAAGTCAAAAACATGGATATATATATGTTTCTTGTATATTGGATTATATCCATATGCAACATGCTTCAAAGTGTTTAAATATCATGTTTTTGTATTTGGTTGAGTTTTGAAAAAATCGGATTTTCATTTGGAAAATTCAAGTTTGGAAAAATACAAGTTTTGGCTTTTGACAAAATTCCTATAACACAAAAACAGTTCATAATGTTTGAAATTTGTGTTGAAATTTTTAACACAAGTTTATATTTCATGTAAAATGATAAAACTATTTTGTGTAATTTTAGAGATTTTATGGGAATTTATTGGATAATAAAATACATGTTTTTCTGTGCCTGAACTGGCTCTGCCAGGCTAGGCCGGTCGACCGTCCCATGTAGCCGGTCGACCGCTACGGTCGACCGACGTGCACGGATACGTGCACGCCGGCTGCCCCATGAGCCGGTCGACCGCACGGTCGACCGACTGAGAGCAGGTTGCTCTCTGTTTGTCACGGTCGACCGAGCGGTCGACCGGCCAGAGAGCCGTTGCTCTCTGGTTCTGGGGACGGTCGACCGCCCGGTCGACTGGTAGCTGCCATGGTCAAATGTGACCGTTGGCCGGTCGACCGACCGGTCGAACGGTAGGCCATTTCTGGCAGAATCTGCTACCAACGGCTATATTTTTCTGGGGGCTATAAATACCCCATTAATGGCCTGTTTTCTCCAAGATTTGAAGAGCTAATTTTTCCTACTCTCTAGTGTTTTCACAGCAATCAAAAGAAGTTTTTGGGATTTAAATTGAACAATCTATTTGGTGTTTTTGCTAGGGTTTGGAAACTCAAAGAAAAGGGTTTTTAGGAAAAGAGTTTTGATTCAACTTCTATCTCTTGATTTCTAGTTTTTCCCAAGGATTTTCTTTGAGATTTTGATTTCCATTCCTTTGGTTTTCTCCACACTTGAGCTACATCTACTTTCTTATTCTATAGGATCTTTGTGTGGGAGAAAGAAATTGTTTGTGGTTGTTTGTTAGACCACCAAGTTGTAAACCCAATCTTTACTTGGCTTTGTGCCTTTGGGTTGTATCCCTCAAGTTGTGAGGTGATCCTTGTGTTGCTTTGTGCTAATCTCTCAAGTTGTGAGGTGATTGTTTGTTGGCTTGGAGTTGTGCCTCAAGGAGGAGGTTGTGTTTGTAAGGAGAGGAGTTGGGACTCCTTGTAATTGTTATTGCCCCAAATCCTCGGTGGAGGTTCCCTTTGTGGGAGTCCTTTGTGGACAAGCTAGTGGAGTTCAAATCCTTCTGGGTGAAGGCGGGGATGTAGAGCTGGGTGCTCGAACCTCGAAACATATCTTGTTGTTTGCGCTTGATCCCTTGACTCTTACTCTATCTCTCTGTCTCTTTACTATTGTGCCTTGCATCATATCACATTGTTCATTCATACTTATATGCTTGGCTTGGTTGTGTGCATCACTTGTTGCTTGCATCTTGTGTAATTGCAATTAGTTCTTGAATTCCGCATTTAGTTCAATAGATTAGCATTATCACCTATTCACCCCCCCTCTAGGTGATTTCAATTGGTATCAGAGCCTCCGCTCCTGATATTTAGGTTTAACCACCTAGGAGTGAGATCTTGGTTTGCTAATCTTCATTTGCATTTTCATTTGCACACATTTAGTTTGCACTAATGGATAGCCCTCCTATGTTTGACTTTTTTAGACTTGATGTTTGAAAGGCCAATATGAGTAGTCACTTAAAAAGCCTAGGATATCTAGTTTATCAAGCCACTACTAATGAATCCTACCCAAATCATAGCAAGCATAAGAAGGCCAATGCACTTGCACTTAAAACACTTAGAGCATCTCTTAATGAAGATCTTTTACCGTGTTTGATCATTATGATTCAGCTTTTGCAGTTTGGAGCATATTGACTTCTCCCGAGCTACCAAGGATTATCAACAAGTTGAGGAGATCTAGGAGAGACAAGTCCGACGAGCATTGCCTCATGGTCGAAGGGAAGACTCCCTTGAGGTACAATCGGATTCTCAATTAGATGATAGCTCTAGCTCTTATTGCTATGGATGTTTAGAAGTTCAAAATTTAAATGTAGAACTTGCCACAAAGCTTGAAAAAATTTTGAAAAAACATAATCTTTTGAAAAAGAATAACCTTGAACTAAAAGAAGAAATGAAGGATTTGTGTTCAAGTTTTGAATCGGTTTTGCAAGAGAAGGAAGAGATTACTAGTGAACGTGACTCACTAAGATCTCAACTAGACCTTGCCCTAAAAGAGATTGATGTTTTGAAAAGCAAAAATGATTGTGATGATGTTGTGAAAAACAATGAGGTTTTATCTTCTAAATTAGATTTTGTTTTAAAAGATAACCTTGTTTTGAAAAATGAAATTGATTTCATTACAAAAGAATTGGATTTAGTTTTAATGAAAAATGAATCTTTGAAATTGATATTGACTCTCATGTGTGCCATGCTAGTATAGCTTCTTCTTCTAGCACACTTATTGCATGCTCTACTTTATCTTTAAGTATTGAAAATGATATAAATGTTTTGAAGAAAAGTGTTGATTGTTTGGGCTCCACTTTGAGCCAATGTGCTTTGGATCATACACGCTTGGAAACCTTGGTTCGTAAGAAACAAGTTCCATCTTTGCATGCACACCATTCACGGCATACACATGCTCATCACGATCACAAACTTCACACTATGTATGCCCATGTGTACACGTGTACACATTGTGGTCGAAAAGGCCATCTTGCTAGATTTTGCTATGATCGTTTACATAATGAAAATTTAGCATGTAATCTTGTTTGGGTTAGAAAAGATACTAACCCCCATGGACCCAAAAGAAAATGGGTACCAAAGACTACCCCTTTGATTTTTGATGTAGGAGTGGGCTCTCGCATAACGTGAGAGTGTTGGTGCCTTGAGGTGGATGCGTTCCAAGCTTAAAGAGAACCATTTTGGATGCATCACTTTCAAGGGGAGTTTGGTGGGAGGACTACCTTGGTTTGGAGAACTAGAGAGGTGCTTTCATGGTTTTGGTATCGATCTCTAACTCCCGTTTATATTTACATGCTTTACATGTTCATCGTTTTATAGCATGTCTTGTTTTATAGTTCATTATGCCTATGCCATGCTTATTAGACCTTTGACATGCATGTATAGCTTTTGAGATCACCCATGTTTAGATGGACCCATATATTTTGTGTTCTCATCATTGTTTGGCTATTATGTATATCATGATTCTAATAGCATGTGGATTTACTTCATGATCATTTTTATGTCTATCATGTTGATTTATGTGTCGTTTTATGCTTCATGTTTTGAATAAATATTTAGATGTTAGTTTTCATGAAAACTAGGATTTATACTTGTACATAGAATGGGCCACAAGTAAATCTTTTTATGTTTGTGCTTGAATGCCTATTTGTACCCATTAGATGTGCTAATATAGTCTAGTTTTGATGATTCATTCATTCTAACTTGTATTCCTCATTTTTGATATGTTTTTATGATCATGTGTTTTAACTTTATGTATATGTCTATCTTGTCCAAACTATTGATTATACATATACATCTTTTGAGCCACGTGCCTTCATGCATATACTTTTGTGGACTCATTATGTTTAGGATATGTATGCATACTTTAGTTTGTACATGACATACATATACCTTGAAGTTTAAATCGTTTAGATGATTTCATGTTTTTAGGTAATTTCAATTGATAATGAAAATCTAGTTTTTCATGTTTTCATGTTTTTAAGGAATTTCATATGAGCTTAATTGAATATTTTCATGATTGTGTGTTTCACATTACACTTGTTCACTCACTTTATTATGCTTCTCATGATTGTGTTTTCATGAGTATGATATGGGCTTTATGGACTTTGAGTGTTTAGTTATCATGTGATTTACATGTGTTTTATGAAAAACAATTTTGTTTTATTCCTTGCTTGAAGGATTTCGTACTAGTTTAAAAGTTTTTTTTAACTAGTTCGTATTCTTTACTATGGTAGAGATTTTCAAACACACTACATTTTCAAACTTATTTTTGAAAACCCCTACCTTCAACGGGCGGTTGGATGGGCGATCATGCTCATGTATGCTTAATAGTCAAAATCATTTTAAACTTTATCATGATGGGAGGATAGGAATATGAGATATACACTTGATCTTATTGTTGTTTCAATTGGTATCATTGAATTCTTTCAATTGGTATCAATATTGACATTTCTTGTATACTCATATATTTGTATGTATGTATGCTTTCATTTTAATTAGTATCAATTTCGATTGGTATTAAAACTTTTCATACATATATATGTGTTTTGTTTATGCTAAAGCTTGAATTCTTAATGACTATCATGTTTCAATTGATTTAGCTTTCAATTGGTATCTTTATTCGAGCGTACGCATAGTTTTAATTTGTATTTCATAAAGGGGGAGAAAATCTTGTATTTCATCTTTCAATTGGTATTTTGTATTCTACTCCCTTGCTTTATGATAGAAAATAATGATTTCAATTGGTATCTTATGCCATATAAAGAAAAATAATTTTCAATTAAGATTTATGTTTAGAAATTCAAAATTTGTAATGTTTAATTTCAATTGGTAATCAAGATTGTTTAATTACAATTGGTATGTTGTTTGTTTACTTATCAATTGATATCAAGATTTTTGTTTTTCAATTGGTATAGTTTCATTTTTAATTGGTATCAATATGCACTTCCTTGACACACTTTTAATTGGTATCATATTTGATTTGACCCCTCATTGATATCGTTTTGTTTTAGACAAAAAGGGGGAGAACATTTTGTTTTAGTACATCCCTTTATTGATTCCTTGTTTTGAACAAAAAGGGGAGAAGAATATTTTTTTTATTTGTTTTGTTTTTAACCCCTTTGTTGATGATTGACAAAAAGGGGGAGAAGAATTTGAGTTTATATATGCATATTATGCACGTTTTATGTTTTTATTAAGTTCATTTGGTATCAAAGCATTATTTATAGAACATTTTTTTATTTATTTTTGGTATTAAGAGCTTGTAAAAGAGATCATTAGATTTTTTGTATCAAGAGCTTGTAAAAGAGATCATTAGTTTTGTTTTGTTGTTTTGCATATATTAAGTTTAATTGGTATCTAGAGCATGTTTATTTGTTTTTGAAAATTTCATTGGTATCTAGAACCTTTTATTGTTTTATGCATATCTATGCATGTTTTGTGTTTCATATTCATTGCATATTTATGTTTATTTGTTTATGCATGAGTTAAGGGGGAGCTTCTTTGAAGCTTAACTTTAATCCATGCATATATAACTCCATGAGTTTTGTCATCATCAAAAAGGGGGAGATTTTTGGCCCAGAGGCCTTCCACTCTAGTTTTGATGATGATTAACTCATGTAGTTATGTGTACTAATAATCTTGTGATTTTAGTTTCAGATCATTAACCAAGATATTAGTTGGTGATTAGCTTCAACAAGATGATTTGGAAGCTATTCACATGGTGATTCAAGAGCCCGAGCGACAAGATCGTATATAGCACTCATTGGAGTCAAGCTCGGTGGATCACGGTGTTTTGGATCGAGTCGGCTTGGAGACGGCGCTCTACAAGAAGACATCGGTACCATAGTTTAGTTTTGTGTTTAGATCCAAATTGTAAAGATTAGAATAGTATGATATGCTCAAGTTCACAACACACACGTTTCATGTTTTGGTTTTCAGTTTTTGGTTTAACCGATCTTGGTTTGCATGAATAGATATTATATCAAAACAAGTTTACATGGTTTAATGTATATTAGATTTGTTCTATATACATGCATGCTTCAACTATTTAAATAAACTTAGCTTGATAGTCTATTTCATGTGTTTTATGTTTTGGTATTTTTAACAAAACATATTTTTGGAATTAAAGTCAAAAACATGGATATATATATGTTTCTTGTATATTGGATTATATCCATATGCAACATGCTTCAAAGTGTTTAAATATCATGTTTTTGTATTTGGTTGAGTTTTGGAAAAATCGGATTTTCATTTGGAAAATTCAAGTTTGGAAAAATACAAGTTTTGGCTTTTGACAAAATTCCTATAACACAAAAATAGTTCATAATGTTTGAAATTTGTGTTGAAATTTTTAACACAAGTTTATATTTCAATGTAAAATGATAAAACTATTTTTGTGTAATTTTAGAGATTTTATGAGAATTTATTGGATAATAAAATACATGTTTTTCTGTGCCTGAACTGGCTCTGCCAGGCTAGGACGGTCGACCGCTACGGTCGACCGACGTGCACGGATACGTGCACGCTGGCTGCCCCATTAGCCGGTCGACCGCACGGTCGACCGACTGAGAGCAGGTTGCTCTCTGTTTGTCACGGTCGACCGAGCGGTCGACCGGCCAGAGAGCCGTTGCTCTCTGGTTCTGGGGACGGTCGACCGCCCGGTCGACCGGTAGCTGCCACGGTCAAATGTGACCGTTGGCCGGTCGACCGACCGGTCGACCGGTGGCCATTTCTGGCAGAATCTGCTGCCAACGGTTATATTTTCTGGGGGCTATAAATACCCCATTAATGGCCTGTTTTCTCCAAGATTTGAAGAGCTAATTTTTCCCTACTCTCTAGTGTTTTCACAGCAATCAAAAGATGTTTTGGGATTTAAATTGAACAACCTATTTTGTGTTTTTGCTAGGGTTTGGAAAATCAAAGAAAAGGGTTTTGGGGAAATAAGTATTGATTCAACTTCTATCTCTTGATTTCTAGTTTTTCCCAAGGATTTTCTTTGAGATTTTGATATCCATTCCTTTGGTTTTCTCCACATTTGAGCTACATCTACTTTCTTATTCTATAGGATCTTTGTGTGGGAGAAAGAAATTGTTTGTGGTTGTTTGTTAGATCACCAAGTTGTAAACCCAATCTTTACTTGGCTTTGTGCCTTTGGGTTGTATCCCTCAAGTTGTGAGGTGATCCTTGTGCTGCTTTGTGCTAATCCCTCAAGTTGTGAGGTGATTGTTTGTTGGCTTGGAGTTGTGCCTCAAGGAGGAGGTTGTGTTTGTAAGGAGAGGAGTTGGGACTCCTTGTAATTGTTATTGCCCCAAATTCTCGGTGGAGGTTCCCTTTGTGGGAGTCCTTTGTGGACAAGGTAGTGGAGTTCAAATCCTTCTGGGTGAAAGCGGGGATGTAGAGCTGGGTGCTTGAACCTCGAAACATATCTTGTTGTTTGCGCTTGATCCCTTGACTCTTACTCTCTCTCTCTCTCTCTTTACTATTGTGCCTGCATCATATCACATTGTTCATTCATACTTATATGCTTGGCTTGGTTGTGTGCATCACTTGTTGCTTGCATCTTGTGTAATTGCAATTAGTTCTTAAATTCCGCATTTAGTTCAATAGATTAGCATTATCACTTATTCACCCCCCTCTAGGTGATTTCAATTATTTTACATTTACATACATTTTAGCACAAAATTATTTCTTTCTAAGCTTGATTTACTCCTTAATGTCAATTATTTTTCAATTGGTATCATATACAAGCTTATGCATTATTTTTATTGGTATTTCATAAAAGAAAAAATTCTTGTTTTATTTTACAATTGATTTTATTTCAGTTGGTATCTTACTCCCACTCTTTATGATGAAAATATTTTCTTTTGATATATGCTAACATTTTCAATATTAGTATCAATAATCTTAAATTGATATTACTCTCAATTTGGTGTTTATATTGCAAAATAGTTTTAGTGTTTACTTTAAAAAAATTGTTTTCTTTTAATTGGTAAAAAGGATGTTTAATTTTCAATTGATAAAAAGATTATTTCTTTCAATTGGTTCTTTTAATTGATTGTTTTTATTTGTATAAAAAATTTTGTTTTAAAATATATTTATTGGTTTTGTTTGTTTGTCTTCACCCCTTTGTTGATGAGTGACAAAAGGGGGAGAAGGATTTAGGATTATATATGCATGTTTTATTAAATATTTATGCATATATATCTTGCTTCTATTTGATATCTTGAGCTACATTGCATATCTTTATATGTTTATTAATTATGCATGAGTTAAGAGGGAGCTTCTATGAAGCCTATCCTTAATGAATGCATATATAAACTTATAAGTTTTGTCATCATCAAAAAATGGGAGATTGTTGGCTTAGAGGCCTTTCATCTTAGCTTTGATGATAACTAACTTATGAAGGTTAGTTTACTAATGATCTTGCGTTTAATAAGTTTCAGATATTGATCAAGATCTTAGTAGGTGATTAGCTTCAACAAAGGATTCAAAGTCAAGTTTTGGCACTAAAACGGGTGATTCAAGAGCTCGCGCGTCAAGATCGCATCTAGCACTCAGTTGGAGTCAAGCTCTTTGGATCGTGTTTGGATCGAGTCGATTTGGAGAAGGAGTTCTATAAGAAGCTGTCGGTTTATTTAGTTTAGTTTTGTTTTTAGATATTGTGTAAAGATAGACTAGTGTTAATATACTCAAGTACACACACACGCACAAAAGATAAATAGTTTTTGGTTTCGATTTAACCGTTTTAGAATTTCAAGAACATATCTTTGGTTTTCATGAATAAATAGAAACAAAACAAGTTTTACATGGTCTAATGTATATTGGATTTCATCCATATACATCTATGTTTCATATTGTCAAAAAAATATTTTGAAATATATCTAGTTCATGGTTTCAAGTTTTGTTTTAACAAAACTGAGTTTTGGTGTTAATGTCAAAAACAGAGATATATCTTTTATATGTGTATTGATTCTATTCATACACACTATGCTTCAAATATGTTTCAATATCATGTTTTTGTATTTGAACAAGTTTTTGAGAAAAAGTTTGTCATTTTGAAGTCTTCTCAAAAACTCTTGAAGACAAAAATAAAACGAGTTTCTAAAAATACAGTTTTTTATTTCAAGCTTAATTTCTATATCACAAAAATATTTAAATTGTTTGAAATAAGTGTTGAATCTTGATCATATTTGTACTTCAAATATATATAAGAACTTATTTTTGTAGATTTTATGTGATTTTATGGGATTTTATAGGTATTTAAAAGACCAAGTTTTCAAACCCAATATCTCATGCTGAGACCACTGGCGGTCGACCGACCGATCGACCGAACCAGATCTCAGTCGACCGGGTGGTCGACCGATGTGCACAAGACGTGCACAAGGCTCTGGCCATTAGGCTGGTTGACCATGCGGTCGACCGATCCAGAGAGCTTGCTCTCTGGATCTGGCCCCGGTCGAATGACCGGTCGACCGACCAGAGAGTTCACTCTCTGGTTCTAGCCTCGGTCGACCGTGCGGTCAACCTAGAGGCAAATTGCCTTGGGGCGGTTGACCGGCCGGTTGACCGATAGCCCCAAGGGTCAGACTGACCATTGGCCGGTTGACCGGGCGGTCGATCGACAGGTCATTTTGGACCTGTTTGACCCAACAGTTATATTTTCAGACCCCTATAAAAATGGGTCTTTGGGGATTGTTTCTCCCAAGATTTTTAAGAGCAATTTTTTCCATCTTCTTAAGTATTTTCAGCAAGTTTTAAAAAGAAGTTTTTGTGCCAAAAATTCTCTTATCTTTATTTGTTTTTAAAGTTTTGAAAAATTAAAGAAAATCAAGTCTTTGTGAATTCTATTTTGTTCTTCATTTTATATATCCATCAACAAGTTTTTTCCAAATATTTTCTTTATTGTTTTATTTTCAAACACTTTGATTTCTCACATACTTGAGCCAATCAATTCTAATCCTATCTTTAGGATCTTGTTTTTGTGCAAAAATTGTTTGTGATCTCTTGAGATCACCAAGAGAGAGTTTGTGATCTTTGTGATCACCAAGTATATTTCTTTTGCTTTGTGCCTGGCTTAGTGCCCACCTCTTGTGTAGAGGTTTTGTGTTAGAGAGAGGAGTTGTGTACTCGCGGTGTTGAGTTGTAATTCCTCGATTGAGGTCCCTTTGTGGAAGGTCCTGTGTGGATATAGTGGAAATCCTTCTGTGTGAAGGCGGGGACGTAGAGCAGTGGCTCGAACCTCAAAACATATCTTGATATTTGCGTTTGGTCCACTATCTCTCAACTCTATCTCTCATATATCTTACATTGCTTTACATTGTTCATATTCATATGCTAGATATTGTTTGTGTGTCCCCACACTTTTGTTCAACCAAAAGAGCTTAAAGCACCTCAACTCTTAATCTAGAGGAATCTAGAGGAGTAGTTCCAGAGCCCTTCACACGAAATTCAGGCTCACTCTTGGTTACACATAGTGTGTTTGTAATTAAGTTTTAAATTCTGCATCATTTGTCCTAGATTAGCAAGTATACCTATTCACTCCCCCCTCTAGGTGCACTTTCACACGAAAAATAGGGCTAAAGTTTTTCATGATAAGTTTTTCATGAGAAAAACTTTTGTCCTAGGACAAAAAGTCTTACTCTATAATTCTAGACTTCACCTTTATCCAGGAAAGTTGAACTCAAGATGGACAGGGTCATTCGTTGTTAGGACTGTGTTTCCATATGGAGCAATAGAGATATGTGACCCTAAGAATGGTAATGAATTTAAGGTAAATGGTCAACGTTTGAAACCGTTCTTGGAATCAATGCCGGAAGCAGACACAGTCATGGGTCTTTTTGACCCAATGTATCGGTAACTCTACCCTTCTGCCATTTTATTTCATGCATTCATGCATTACATTCATACATTGAGGACAATGCATGAGATAAATGTGGGCGGTAACCAACTAACATAATAATAATAAAAAATAAAAATAAAAAATAATAAACCAACTAAAAAAAGTAACATAAAAAATTCTAATAACACTTGCATTTACACTAATGATTATATTTATTTTCAATCATGTTTTAGTGTTTTTATGCTTAATGTTTTGATTACATATTTAGATGTAACTTTTTATTAAAACTTGTGCTTATACTTGTGCAATTAGTAAGCTGCACTTGACTCTTATATTTGGGTGCCTTATTATTCATGTGTACTCATTAGATATACTTGTATAACCTAGTTTTGATGACTCTTATATTTATACTTGTATTCCTATATTTATTCTATATCACTCTTATTCATGTTTCATAAAAATGTGTTTAGCTTCACGTATATGTAAATTTTATTTAAAACTATATGATATACATGTTCTATCCTTGAGTCACTTGCTTTATATGCCATGTACTATTTCATGGACTCAATTCATGTTTGGATAAATATGTATGCTTTAGTTTTGACAAAACAGACATATGCATTGAAGATTGTTTAGTTTTTGATGAAAATAGAATTTTTTTTCCGGTTTCATGTTCATGAAAAAAGATTTTCATTTGTTATGATGAGACTAAGCTTAATTATCTTATCTCCATGATTATACTTATTACATAATTCTTGTGCACTGTACATCTAGTTTACTCGTGATTTTAGCTTCATGAGCATCTATGTGCTTTATAGATTTTGAGTGTCAATTTTCATATAGTTAGCATATTTTCATAGATATATATATGTTTTATTCCTTACTTGAAGGATTTTGTACTAGTTTTCAAAATTACCTTTAAACTAGTCTTTATTCTTCAATTGGTAGAGGTTTCAACCTATGCTAAAATTATTTTCAAAATATTATTTTGAAAACTTCTACCCTATGAGGGCTGTGATTGGGCGACCATGCCTTTGTGCCTTAATGAGTATTTTTTTTAACATGCGCATGTTAGGGTGGATGTTATGAGTTATAACATACATATCATGAAAATGATTTTTATATACTCGTACTTGTATTCTTTATATGTATGCATTACATTTCAGTTGGTATTTAAATTGATTGTACATACAGATATATGATTTCATGTGCTTGCTTAACAATGTTCATATATATTTTATAACACAAATTATTTTATGCTAAGCTTGATTTAGTTCTAAATGTTAATTAGTATCTTTACAAGCTTATGCATTAGTTTTGTTGGTATTCTAAAAGGGGGAGAAATATTCTTGATTTCATTTTCAACCAGTATCTTACTCCCACTCTTTTGAGAAAATATTTTGTTTTGGAAAACTTATATTTTCCATAATTGGTATCAATTGTTTACAATTGGTATCTATATTGCAAAATGGTTTAGAATATAATCCATGATATCCATGATTATTTACTTTCAATTGGTATCATATAACAACTATACCAATTAGTCTTTCATTTTTTTGTGATATCCATGTTACTTTTCAATTGGTATTTTATGCTATCAAAATGTTTTTCATTGACATATGTTATTATTTTCTATTGGTATCAAAATTATTTAATTGGCTTTTTTAATTTGGTTTTGACATATATTACTTATATGCAAGGGGAGCTTACATCTCCTCTATGTATAGATTCATGATGAGTGTAGTATATAAAAAAGAGCTTGACATTTTTTTTTTATATGGTACAGGTGTGTAGGGGAGCTCAACATCTCCATCTATACATTATATATTTTGCTTATATGACTTAAGGTTTAGTCATCTCTTTCTTCATATAATGCATGTATGCAGGGAGAGTTCCTTATAGTCACTCCTCTTCATAGAGTCATATAGCATATACATTTATCTTGTTTTTCTTTACCCCTTGTTTGATGATTGAAAAAAAGGGGAGAAAGATTAGTTTATATATGCATGTGTTAGTTTTATGCATATATTTTGTTTTGATATCTAGTTTTTATTCTATTGGTTTGTTTATTGATATGAAGAGTCTATATTGGTTTATTGGTATTAAGAGCTTATATTACATATTCATTTATTCATTTGGTATCATATTTTAAATTTATATTGCATATTTTCAATTGGTATCAAGAGCTTACATTGCATACTCATTTTAAATTAGTATCAAGAGCTTAATTTGGCATACATTTGATATCTAGAGCTAACATTGCATATCTATATGATTATTATGATTGGTATCATGCACTTTCATTGAATATCTACATGTTTTATGCTATACAGGAGTTAAGGGAGAGCTTTTATGAAGCTTATCTTTAATCCATGCATATATAACCTCATAAGTTTTGTCATCATTAAAAAGGGGGAGATTGTTGGCCCGAAGGCCTTTCACCCTAGTTTTGATGATGACTAACTTATGAAGTTATAGTACTAATGATCTTGTGTTTACTAAGTTTCAGATAATGGTCAAAATCATAGTTGGTGTTTAGCCTCAACAAAGAAGTGAAGTCAAGTTTTGAAGCTATCACAAGTTGATTCAAGAGCTCATGCTTAAAGACCGCATCAAGTACTCGAGATGGAGTCAAGCCCTTTGGATTTATCATGTATACGTTTTCAAGTTTCGATATATCAAGTATACATCCTTTGTTTTCATGTATAGATTTCATCAAAAAGAAGTTGACATGGTTTATATATATATGGATTTCATTCATATACATTAATGTTCATATATGTTTAGAAAACTTACTTTGATGTATCTAATTCATGTGTTTAAGTTTTATTTTTATCAAAATTTATTTTTGTATTAATTGTCAAAAACAAGTATATATCATTTACTATGTATATTGGATTCTATCCATACACTATATTTCAAATGTGTTTCAATAACTTGTTTTTGTATCTATACAAGTTTTAGAGAAGTCAGATTTTCACTTCAAAGTTTGAATTTTGGAAATACAGATTTTGGTTTTTGCCTTTATTTCTTTACCTTAAAATAGTTCACATGTTTGTAATATGTGTTAATTTTTGATCACACATATTGTATTTCAAAGTATTTACATGAACTTATTTTTATTAAATTTATAGGGTATTAATGGAATTTTTATTGATGTAACTAGTCAACTTTTAATCCCTTTATATTCTGTTTCTAGGCTGTTGTCGGCCGATCGACCAGTCGATCGATGTGCACAGAAACGAGCACATGACCAGAGCCTTGGCTCTGTCGACGAATCAATAGACCGTAGCAAGGATCGGTCGACCGACTGGCTCAGCCCAAGCCTCGAGTTTGGCTGGTCGACGACAGAGAGTTAAAACTCTCTTGCCTTGGGGGCGGTCGACCGGACGGTCGACAATATGACCATCGGACGATCGACCGGGTGTCGACCAATAGGCCAGTTTGGCTTGTGTTCTGCCTCCAACGGCTAGTTTTCTTAACCCTTATTTAAAGGATTCATTTGGCCAGTTTTGGGCAAGATTTTCAAGAGCAATTTTTTCCATCTTCTACAGTATTTTAGCAACAAGTTTTTAAAAAAGTTTTTGAGCTGCAGAATCTTTATTTATATTTGTTTCAAAGTTTTGAAAAATCAAAGAAAATCAAGTTTGAAAAATCTAGTTTTGTTCTTAAAATTTCTTCATCTATCAAGAGTTTTTTCCAAAGTTTTTCTTTATGTTTTCTTTTCCAAAAATTTTGTGCACTCACATACTTGAGCTCTTCATTGCAAATCTATCCTCTAAGAATTTGTATTGTGAGAGATGTTTGTTTGTGATCTTTTGTGATCACCAAGTTGTTATTTGTGATCTTTGTGATCACCAAGTTGTTGTTTGTGATCTAATCACCAAGTTGTATTTTCTCTTTACTTTGTGCCTACCCTCTTATGTAGAGGTGTGTATGAGAGTTGGAGTTGTGTACTCCAGTTTATAAGTTGTAATTCCTCGGTGGAGGTCCCTTTTTGAAATATTCTATTGTGGATAGTGAAAATCTTTTTTGTGAAGGCGAGGATGTAGAGTGGCTCGAACATCGAAACATATCCTTGTATTTGCGTTTGGATCTTTCTCTCTCAAACTCTCTCTTTATATATTTCATTATTATTATTGCTCATACATATACATGCTTGATATTGTTTGTGTGCTCACACCTGTATTCAATTAAGAGAGCTATTGAAGCACCTCAACTCGTATTTAGAGGAATAGTGAGGAGAAGTTCCAGAGCCCTTCACAGAGAATTCAGACTCACTCTTGATTACACATAGAGTGTGTTTAGCATTTTGTTTTAATTCTGTATTATTTGTCCTAGATTAGCACTACATCTATTCACCTCCCACCCTCTAGGTGCACATTCATTTTCTAATTCGGATTTTTTTTAGTCGGTTGTTCTAGAAAAGGAGGATATGAAGCATAATGTTGGGAAAATTGTGAGTCGAACTTGCTTTGAAATTGGTGTTGGGACTCAAGCATGGCTTTTACGGCTTCCATACTCTTTTCTAATTCGGATTTTTCTTCAATTGGTGGTCCTGAAAAAAGAGTATAGGAAAAAAAATTAGAAATGAATATTGTGAAAATTGAGGACAAGGTGGTCGAAAATTAAGAATCCCGTCAAATCTGTGAGGAGTTGAAATTATTTTGAAATTTTTCGTCATAAGATTGGAAGTTTGGATTATACTGAGTCAAATACATCCAATCCGGCTTATTTGGTTTGTTCTTGTTGTGCAAAGATGGGTTGGAGTTATTTGATTCAAATGAGATCGGGGTGAAATATGGATTCATATTAGGTTTGAAAAAAAATTTTGTTGAAACTCATTTCACAAAGAAACACAAAAAAAAACAAACAAACAAATAAACAAACAAAAAAGATAGAAACCAAGCCTATGCTAAAGTTGACCTAGACATAGACGACTGCTAACTGGTCGATTGTCCCGAAGAGGGCTATTGCGGTAGCTGACCACAAGCTAATCGGCCAAGTAGGGGCAAAATTCTGTGAGAGGTATTCATGTGTAAGCAACGGGTCTTAATTACACCAAACCACTAAATTTTCAAGGCTTAACCTCTTAATCTCCAACCTTAGAAACCGATTTAGCAAGAGTCATGTACTAACAACTTACCCCGGAGGTCAATCTCTTAATGAGTCCGAGATGTCCCTAGGGGCTAACGTCTATCAATTTTTATTTAGGCTTGGGTTGTGTGAGTGGGGAGGTGATTTTTGGCTAAGGGAGGGTAATGACTTCCCTACATTATCTTGTATCAGGTTATGCCCTTAAGTCCGATTCACACAGATGTGCAATATAGGCAAGAATTAAACACACAAAGCGAGTAAATCACTCACGTGTTCATCTTATGCTATATACAATGGCATATGCACACCTCAATTCAGATCACAATAACAGAACAAAATACAGTATATTGGAATAAAATTGACACGTGCCTATGATGCAAATGTCTAAACCGTATTAAAGCGTCCAAGTTACTGTTTTGTTGTTTATTATTGCAGTGTTCAGGCAATCAAATACAAAAATTAATAGCAGATAATACAGATATATTCAAATTCAAAAATCCGTGCAAAAGATGGAGTCCAAAACCCGAGAACTTGCCGCGATTTCGCGGCTATTTTAGGCTTGGCACGACAACTTTATGGAAGCAGGGTCCGTCTTTCGAGAGCAGGGAGATGCAAGCAATTTTAGACTTTTGCAATACTTATTTTCTATAAAAAATTGACCTACACACCAAAACAGAGAAGAAAATGTTAATAAAAACGTGAAATCAAACCATTCCCATCCCCGGCAACGGCACCAAAATTTGATCAGGGGGAACCGTGCACGAAAATGTGTATTTTGTAAAATCAGTGAAAGTGTATAGTGCTTTGGCTTCCTTGATACTTTCGTTATAGCATATACGCTATACGGGTCAAATATACAGAGACAGGAAGCGATAGAAGTATTAACAATTCGTGTTCACGTTATTTGTTAACGAGTTATCCTTTGTTTAAGAAAGAGAAAAGAAAAAGGAAAGAAAACTAGAAGTAATAGAAGGAGAAGGGATGAAAACATCGATATGAAAATGATAAAGAAGTGGTTTTGGAATCGGTGAACGAAAAACAAGAAAGTATAAATGAAGTAAAACAGAAAAGAAGTGAAGTGAAAAACTTTGTGAAGTAATTTAGAAAGTGAATTTAAAATAAAAAAAGATGAAACTTGTGGCGAACAAAGAAGATGATGAAAACATCGATGAGAAAAGAATAAAGTGATTTTGGAAATTGATTTTAAAAATAAAGTAAAAAGAAAAGTATGGCTACTAACTACTAATTACTCCACTAACATTCTAATCTCTTACTGATATTTGCCTCACATGAATCCTTACCCATCACTAATTCTTAGCTTCAAGAGCTTTTCAAAGCATGGTTCATAAGATCATTCTTCACATCCACACTCAACCAATAAATACAAGCTACCATTAATCCATCAAAACTACAATAGAACAAGCATGAAATAAAGTGAACATTGCATATTAACTTGTTAGTGAGTTAAAATGTTAGAATATTAGAATCCATCATTATGAGCCATCAATAGCTCTTGTAAGAACAAGGCATTGTAGAAGCAATTAGATTCATGTGGATTATCAATCAAGAGTTAGCTTGATTAGTGGTTAGTAGTTAGTCACCATAAGAGAAAACTAACTAAGCATGTAAATGAAAACAAAAAAGAAACAATGGAAAGAAAGGAAGAACTTTTACATAGATTGTCACACTCTATTACAAAAAACTCTCTCCTCCCAGAATCAATCTCTGGACTAAGCCTAGATCTAATGAAGAAAGAAAAATACAATAAAAGAAAAGATAAAAGAAGAGAAAACTACACTACAACTAGAAGGGGAAGAAACCCTAGCTTACTGCTTTCCAACCTTCATTCTGGCCCTCAAAATGCATTATTTATAGGCAGAGTAAGCTTTTGAATGATGAGACGAAGCCATGCGTCGAAGATCAACGTTCTTCGATGTGTGGACCCACTACAATGTCGCGGATCCACGGCAAAAACCGCGTTTCCACAGGAAAATTAGGGATCTAGGCCTACTGCTTCGTCTGGCTTCTAGGACCTTCTGTATGTATCTAGTTTTGTATTATTTTTGGACCTGTATTTCTCCAGATACAGCTTCAAATATAGGAATCCAATATAGTCTTCTAAAAGCTCTCTAGCTTTGTCTCTAAGAAATCTGGATTAATTACCCAAAATGTGTTTAATTAGGCTCTTATTCCTACTTTGCTCCTAAACTCTTGTAATCTGCATAACAGACCAAAACATGGGCTCCTGATTGTTATTCATTTTGCATATTTTATCACATCCATACCATGCATATTATAAATAAAAGTGTGATTTTTTAATCTTTTTCTCTCTATTTTTGCAGGTCCATATTCTAATAGAGAAAAGGCCCAAAATCCCTTTAATTATCAAGAATTAAAGGAGAATAAATCAAAGCCCAAAAGAGAGCCCAAAGGTTGAGGCCAGGATCAGGAGATATCCACGCGTCAGCTCAGACTTCCAGAAGGTCCACGTGGCTAACAACCTACGAGATAAGCGCAACAGAAATCTCGGCCTCAACGGCCAAGATTCTGCCGCGTATCCACGGCAAATGCCGCGATTCTGCGGCAGTTGTAAGGCCGTTGAGCCCGAGATTCTCTCCAACAACCTGGGTTCTAGAGGCTTCTCTCTGAGGCTATAAATACACCACCAGGGCCTTCGCAAAAAGGGATTGTGAGAGAGAAGAGAGGAGAGATTAGAGGATAGAGCTTATATTTTGTAGGTTTTCTCTCTAGGATTTTTAGTGCTCTAGGTCTTCTTCTTCCTCCCTAGAAATTCTGCAAAAGAGAGATTGTGAAGAGAGAGCTTGTGTAAACCAAGGTGTGACAACTTGTGAAGTAAGGATTAATCCAATTCTCCTTTCTCTACTTGAGCATTTTCTAGTATTTACTTGCTTTCTTTAATTCAAGCTTTACTTTCTATGCACTTTTATTTCATGCATTGCCTTTCTTTTCTTGTAATGGCTAGTAGCTAATTTCTTCTAACATGACTAGCTAACAACTAACTTTGCTAACTACTAACTCTTGGGTGATTGCTAATCTTTCATCTTGCAAGTTGTTGAGTCTTTTTCATCCCCGATGGGTTACTTTCATGCTTGGCAAGTTCTTGTTGTAATTCCATATGATTCATGTGTGCCTCATTTAGAGCCTTGTCTTTAGAACAAGTGCCTTGATGGAACATGGAGATGGATCACCAACCATATGCTATTTGTATGCTTAAATTCTTGTATGCTTCACCTTATACCTGCTAATAATCAACAGTAAAAAATTGGTTGCAAAGTTAAAAATTGATTAGACATTTGCATTTCTAGGCACGTGTCTTTTCAATTCATTTACTTTTACTGTTGAAGAGTGCTGGAGCAAGGTACGTGCGCATTGCATATTGACTAGGACTCACTCCTTGTTTGATTTTTATAGCTTTGAGTGAACCTTGATTGTTTATATCGTACACTTGCACCAAACTGATTTTAAGGGCACCACCCATAAATAAGATAAGGTGGGGGATTTCATCATCCTTTCCTTAGCCCGAAAATCATTTTCCAAGCACTCACAATCCCAAGCTTCTAATAAAATTTGATAGACGTTGGCCCTAGGGACATCCGGACTCACTTAGGAGATTATCCTAAGGGGAAAAGTGTTGGAAATTGACTTTTGTAAAATCAGTATCTAGGAAAGGGATTGAGGGCCAAAAGCCCGAAGGTTGGTGGTTACTTAATTAAGGAACGTCTTTGACGGAAAACCTCCCAACAACCTTGCCCTGACCTGGCTGATTAGCTTGTGGTCAAAGTCTACACTAAACCTCCCGTGGACAGTCTAATCAGTTAGGAGTCGTCTAGGTCCAAGAATCCTAGATAGCTTGGATTGATTTTTCTTTTATTGTTTGTTATTTTCATTTTTTGTTTTTCGTTGGTGTGATCGGTGCACGTTGTTTGTGACTGTATATACAAGGGTGGTTCCGTGATCCAAATTCTGCAAGACTTGTTAGATTTTCTACACTTGCACATATACAACCACTTGACATTATGGAAAACAACGTTTCGCTTCAAGATAGATTCTACCCGATTCGCACTTCCCTTCCATCTTGCATTCTTCTCCCCGAACCCAATGGAAATCACTTTGAGCTGAAACCGCAATTCATTAATACACTTCCCCGATTTCATGGTCTAGAGTCTGAGGACGCGTACATTTTCATTCGAGAGTTTGAAGAAGTATGCCAAATGATGAGAATTTCTCAACTGACCGAGGATGCTGTTAGGTTAAGGTTCATACCGTTTGCATTGAAGGATTTAGCTAAGAAATGGCTTTACAATCTTCCCGTCAGTTCCATATCTTCATGGGATGATTTTGTCAAAGTCTTTCTTAAGAAATTCTACCCCATCCACAAAACAGCCCTCATGCGAAAGAATATCATGCAATTCAAGCAGGAATCACACGAACCTTTCTGGAAATATTTTGAGCGTTTCAAAGACCTTCTAGCCCTATGTCCTCATCACGGCATAGAGAAATGGCGTCAATGCCAGATTATCTATGACGGTCTAGATTACCAAACGAAAACCCTCCTTGAATCCATGTGCCAAGGGGAATTTTTGAAGAAAGATGAGAATCAGGGGTGGGATCTCTTTGAAGCCTTAGCTGAGAAAACGATTCAGTGGGAGTCATGCCCTGATAAACCCACTTCCACCACTTTCAGAACTGCTATGCACTCCATAGAATCCTCTATAGCTGCGGAAGCCAAGATCACACAATTAATGAAGAGGATAGAACTGCTTGAATCATGGGAACATTCTGCTGTTAATCAGGTCAACCCATCACCTATAGTCAAACCGGGTTGCACCTTTTGTCATGACCTCAACCATGTATTCGAGGAGTGTCCTATATATCAGTCTCAATCATATCAGGAGAACACGAATGCAGCTTTTACCAGACCCCCTCACAATCCATACTCCAACACATACAATTCGGGATGGCGAAACCATCCAAATTTTTGTGGAGTCAGTCTGGTCCTGAGCATCATAGGCCACCAATTCCACATCCATATAATGCTCAGTCTCACCCATCCAGTTTCAATCGTAATGCACCGAATTTTCATCCATCTCAAAGTCCACCACAGTCACAACCTTATCAAAGTCCACCACACTACCAATCACAATTCCAGTCTCCATATCATCAACATCCACCCCAGAATGATTCAGAAATATCAGAGTTGAGGAAAATGTTAGAAACCTTTACAAAGAACTATCATCAGGATATGAATAAAGTTCAGGTCCAAATTGGGCAATTGGCTAATTCAGTAAATGAGAGACAAAAAGGACTGTTACCAAGCCATCCATTGCCAAATCCCAAACATGAAGACACGGGCCCAAGTCATTGTCATGCTATTCATACCCTGAGATCTGGAAAACAGATAGACAATAAGTTTTCTAGTCAATCATCTCATCCAGTACCAAAGCCAACACCTCCTGTCCTAATGCAACCAGCTTCTGACAAACCATCCTCTAGTACAGAGCCATCCACTTCAAAAACCAAGGGTAAAGAAAAGGTAGATGAGCAACCTTATAAGCCTAGTGTACCATTTCCAAATAGGCTTACAAATCACAAGTCAAATGCTCACATGGAGAAGATAAAAGAAATGTTCAACAAGGTCCAAATCAATGTCCCTCTTCTTGATGCCATACAACAAGTGCCATCATATGCCAAATTCTTGAAGGAAATGTGCACTAAGAAGAGGAAAACACAAGTCCCTAAGAAAGTCTTCCTAGCATCAACCATCAGCGAGTTGCTCACTGGTCCAACTCCTATAAAATACAAAGACCCAAGGAGCCCCACCATTTCATACATAATAGGACAGACTACCATCAATAGGGCACTACTTGATTTGGGGGCCAGCATCAATCTCCTACCTTTGTCTGTGTACCAACAATTAGGGTTAGGCGATCTTCTCCCGACCCAAATGACCATACAATTGGCTGATCGTTCTGTCAAGAGACCCAAGGGGGAAATTCACGATGTCCTTGTCAGAGTTGGGGAGTTCATATACCCTGTTGATTTTGTAATCCTTGAGACACAACCTGTGTCTAATTCCAATCAAAGGGCTCAAACTCTTGTCATTTTGGGACGACCATTCCTGGCTACAGCAAATGCCATAATCAATTGCCGGAATGGATCAATGAGGTTAACCTTTGGTAACATGACTCATGAACTCAATGTCTTCCACAAGCAGCCTCGTAAAACTAAAGATCAAACATTCGAGGTTAGCTTTGTTAGAGACAATTGTGAGGATTCAAAAGATGAGTCACAATTCTGTGATTCTCTTGAAGTGAAAAATCCTGTTATCCGAGTACCCTTTCCAAATGGGAAAGTTGATTTGGATATCTTCACTTTCAATGAGCCAACTGTGACTGTATCCGAAGAGGATATAGTTCAAGAACCTCCAATTGATATATCCTTTGAAGACTTATTTGCCGACGAGATCATATGTCTAGATGAGTCAACTCGGGGTCAGTTAACTGATTGTACACTTCTGGATGTTGACCTGAGTTTTGAAAAGTTGTATGGAGAGGAGCTGGAATTCCTTAACATTGGAAGTAATGAGATTCAGAGTGAAAGTGGTAATAAGGAATTTTTTTGTGAACAATGTGGTAAAATCAGGATGAATAACAATGAGAAATTGAAGCTGGAGATGCCTAGGGCTAAGAAAATAATTCAATACGTTTCCCAACTAAGCCCGCGCAAGCAGACATACTGGAACGATGGGAAACGGGCCAGGGGGAAAAGACCAAAAGAATAGCCTAGGCACTGGACACACTTGTAAATATTTCTTGTAAATAATTCTTTTGCACACTTTTGTAAATAAAAAAAAGAAGAAGAAATAAAAAAAAATGAGGGACTTATGTGCTTATAGGAGTTTCACAACTTTTCAAATTCAAAATTCCTAGGTCTCTACATCTCTTCCCTAGGGTCAAACTCATTTTCAAGATTCCATATCCCTAGGCTTGTAAATTCACTTTTAACCTAGGGCTAAAGTTGAAAATTTCATTCTACTTCCCTCCTATAAATATTCTCTTCACCTACCCCTCCTCCCTCAAACAAAAATTCAATCTCAGATCTGAAAAGTTATTTCAAGCACCGCCCTCTGAAAATTTTCTGCTTCCCAGAATCCTTCTTCCTGCCGCGTTCCCGCGACCCCAGCCGCTGATCCGCGGCAGTCCTGAAGCCTCCTGCGCGCTGCCAAATTCTGCACCAGTAGATCTGAAGCGCTTGTGGCCGATCGGGTGCCAGAAACTTCATCAGCCTTTCCTGTACCCTCTGCAGAGATCGAATTTTTTTTCCCCCCACGAATTCCGGGGGCGGTTCGAATTCCGATCTTTTCTTTTTATTGCTTTGATTTCAATTCATGTCATGGCACCTAGCATTTTTTCTGAAAAAAACTTTGGGCGAATATTGTGTGATTCAAATGGATATGGGCACATGTTCTTAGACCGCATTAGGGCTTGGAATTGTATACCTTAGTGTACGATAATGCTGAGAATGATGTTTTTTACTGCCCAGACTTGGTAGCACTGTTTTACACTCACATTGACCATGCATCTGTTGACACGCAAACATACCAATTTACCGTACACATGCCCATGGGCGACTGGATCATCACTATTCCTCTTCTTGAGGAACACACAAATGTCCCGACTATCACACATCATAGCGACCCCTTGCTACTAATAGAGTACATGACAATCATGGGGGCTCGTTGCACAGAGCAGGACCGTGGGCTCAAAGCCAACACCATCTTTAGAAATGTGCACTGCGTTGGACGCTGGATCCAACGCAACATTTTAGGGCTTGAACATGCCACATCCTTTAACAGACAAGTGTTGCAAATAATTCATGATTTGATGACTCGGCAACACACGGTCTGTTTAAATAAGGCCATCTTCCACGCAATCCTTACCATTCCTCCCGCACTCGGGGTGCCAAATATTCCCATCCCATCCTGATTACACGTCTGTGTAGGACCTTCCTACCGGACGATGTCTTTGATTCTTTTGACCGAGTGTTTGTTAATACAGAGAGACCCACCAGTTCATATAACAGTTGTTTGCACGCGGTTTGGACACCTAGTGTCCAACCCGAAGATATACCGGTGGAGTCCTCTTCGGAGGAAAGCTTAGAGGAAGAAGATGAGCCGCAATTTTGGAGGCAGGACCCCCCATCTGATCACGTGCCTTCATGTCCACCATCTGGCGGGGCATGAAGAAGATCTTTCGGGGGCAGGTTCGTCTTAGGAAGAAGGTAGAGGAGCAATCCTCTAGGTTGGATAGTATCGAGGGTGCGCTGAGACGATCACAGTCGGCTGGACCTAGCACCACTGCTGGTCCAAAGCGACGGAGGGAGTAGCTTCATACCTTTACCTATTTCATGCATCATTTCATCTTGCATACATTGGGGACAATGCATGAGATAGGTATGGGGGGTAGATGCTAACCTAGGATTTTTCATTTTCTTTTTAGGTTTTTATTTTTTATTTTTAGGATTTTCACTTTCTTTTTAGGTTTTTATTTTCTTTTAGATTTTACCTTTCTTTGTAGATTTTCTATTTTCTTTTAGATTTTACTTTTTCTTTTAGAAAAATAAAAAAGAAAAAAAATTAAAAAAAAAAGGAAATTCTTGATCCATGTTTAAAGAATCAAGCTTGAATTTAGGGATTAAGGAAGCTCTTAACTAAGATTTCTAATTATAAGTCGAAAAGAGGAGTTTTGTCAGAGTTTTAGGTTAAGAAATAAAGGATAAGAAAGATTACTAGATTTTAATTCTTTCTTTAGGATATATACATTAAACATATTGAAGGATTAATCATAGACTTTTTGACTTTATTTACATATATATATATAATAAAAATTATATATTAAAAAAATATATATATGTATATAAATAAATAATAAATACTTAGCCACTAATTAAGCTGGTTAGTCGTGCCTCAAGAAGCATTGCCAATCACGCCTAAAGGTGGTTAAGTCCTTAAATTCCTTCGTGGCCTTTTTTACTCGAGTCCTCTAACCCTAGGGATGTTTTCTCATCTGGTGCCCTAAGACCGTCTAGTTTGGGAGTCATCGGTAAGAGGCTCGTTACAAGGGTAAATTAGAAAACCTAAGGATGCTAAGGAAATGTAAATAAATAAATATTGTATATATAAAAAAAAAAAAAAGAGAAAAAAATGTTATATATATTAGTAAATAAATGAACTTAGTCTAAGAAAGATCCTTCATATTTATAGATGTATATATCCTAGGATTGATGCAAAATCCGATTTTTTAATCTTTTCCCTAAAAACTTAACCTAAGATGAAAACAAAACTCCAAATAGACGCTTATAAGAAGAATGACAAGTTTAGGGTAACCTGAAACCTATAACTTAAGTGAGAATCTTTAAAACATGGATCAAAATTTTCACTAACCCTTTTATTTTTCTTTATGGATTTTGTGGGTGCAATCCGTTGAAAACCCTCAGGAGACAACACTCCTCCTCTAGGGTAACCTAGAGGTTTAACGGCTTGTTGCACGTGCTCAGTGCAATCGTGTCACCTACGAAAGTGGTGTAATAATCTAGTTAGGATTTTCTTTTTCTTTCTTTTTTGCTCGAGGACGAGCAAAAGCTAGGTATGGGGGTGTGATTGTTATTCATTTTTGCATATTTTACCACATCCATACCATGCATATTATAAATAAAAGTGTTTTTTTAATATTTTTCTCTCTATTTTTGCAGGTCCATATTCTAATAGAGAAAAGGCCCAAAATCCTTTAATTATCAAGAATTAAAGGAGAATAAATCAAAGCCCAAAAGAGAGCCCAAAGGTTGAGGCCAGGATCAGGAGATATCCACGCGTCAGCTCAGACTTCCAGAAGGTCCACGTGGCTAACAACCTACGAGATAAGCGCAACAGAAATCTCGGCCTCAACGGCCAAGATTCTGCCGCGTATCCACGGCAAATGCCGCGATTCTGCGGCAGTTACAAGGCCGTTGAGCCCGAGATTCTCTCCAACAACCTGGGTTCTAGAGGCTTCTCTCTGAGGCTATAAATACACCACCAGGGCCTTCGCAAAAAGGGATTGTGAGAGAGAAGAGAGGAGAGATTAGAGGATAGAGCTTGTATTTTGTAGGTTTCTCTCTAGGATTTTTAGTGCTCTAGGTCTTCTTCTTCCTCCCTAGAAATTCTGCAAAAGAGAGATTGTGAGAGAGAGAGAGTTTGTGTAAACCAAGGTGTGACAACTTGTGAAGCAAGGATTAATCCAATTCTCCTTTCTCTACTTGAGCATTTTCTAGTATTTACTTGCTTTCTTTAATTCAAGCTTTACTTTCTATGCACTTTTATTTCATGCATTGCCTTTCTTTTCTTGTAATGGCTAGTAGCTAATTTCTTCTAACATGACTAGCTAACAACTAACTTTGCTAACTACTAACTCTTGGGTGATTGCTAATCTTTCATCTTGCAAGTTGTTGAGTCTTTTTCATCCCCGATGGGTTACTTTCATGCTTGGCAAGTTCTTGTTGTAATTCCATATGATTCATGTGTGCCTCATTTAGAGCCTTGTCTTTAGAACAAGTGCCTTGATGGAACATGGAGATGGATCACCAACCATATGCTATTTGTTGTACAACTTCTTTACTTCCATTAATGAATGTTGTATCTTCTTCCTTAGCATCCCTTGAGAGTCGCTCTTTTGATTCCACCATTGAAAGTCTATCTTGTAGGCCGATGACATCTATGAGGCTACAAGACAAGTCCAAGAATGATCACCCGTCAATCAAGTGGGAAAGTAACTAGGCCAACACGCAAGACAAACATATGCCGATGAATCAACATGAGGCACGCATCACCATCACGGAGTTTAGTAAGTTTAGTAAATTAGTAAGGTTAGCTAGTCATGGTTTTCTCATCTAAAAGTCTTCTACAAGTTATTATTCTTTTAGTATTAATTTCAAAGTAAATCTTGTCTTCGATTCTTTTCATTTTATTTCCATAGTTTTCATTTCATGTACAAACCAACCACCAATTCTTTCATTTCTTTTTCCATGTCTTTTGCATTCTTTTAAAACAAAGAAGAACTTTCGTTTTCTATCTTCACATTAAACCGTAAAGCTTCCATCGTGAGCTCTCCTTGTGGATTCGACTCGTATAGCCTATGCTACTACGGAGATTTGGAAAGGATACATTAAGCATATTGAATACATTGTGGAGTGATCAAAGCACCTAAGGTTGACTCTAAACCTTCTTTCTTTTGTTGAATATTTGTGCAATCTACCACACTTATCCTTTTTCCCTAATCAGCTCCCTCCATTATGGGTCCACCCCCACTCCGATCCCATACTCTACTGTAGGGATTCTCCCTTCATTGAGTCCAAATTCATAGCTCCGCTGATGGGTCAAACCCCCACTTGGAAGCAATCGTGAATTCAACTCCGCTGCTAGGATTTCCCCACTCGAAGGCCAAAAGTTTGCAGGTACCTCTGATGAGACTACCTCATTTGAAAACAACACTGCAGGCTTACCAAATCACTCCCAAAATTGACCAATCATGCCGGTAATAAGATCAGCACTCCGAAGAGGCGTGATCATTCTGATTCTAAAAAACTAACAGTAAAAGAAGCCAGGCAAAATAATCATTTCCATTCCAAAAAATACATGTGTTCTATTCTAAAAAGTCCTTTCATTCCGAATACATTCCTTCAAATACATATTTGATTACATCTAACAAGAGTAATACAGAGTTCAATTACACTCCTATGTTTATATTTTTTTAAAAGAAATAAAGATGATCTCGATTCAATCCCTTCATCCTGCTGCTACGACCAGTCACACCTCCGAACTCCAAAGGCACGTATTTACGGGAATACCCACCGAAAGGCTCACTTTATTGCTCATACTACCATTCAGAGATCCCGGAACCTGAGAAGAAGCTCCTAGAGGTCCCTTCACAAAAATAAGAAATCCTCCAGATGAAAGATTTTCTCATCTCCGCCTTGAACATGCCTCCAAGGAAGCCATACCAAAACCATCCTCCTCCGCACATCTCAAGGAGAACAATAAGATGAAATCACCTAGAGAGGGGGTGAATAGGTGATATGGCTAATCTAGAAACTAAATGCGGAAGCTAAAAACTATTTTGCAACACACTTAGTACAACACACAAGTGTAGCCAAATTCCCCGTTAAGGGCTCTGGACTAACTCCTCTTGATTCCCCTAGATATGGGTTGAGGTGCTATATGAAGCTCTTGTGGTTAAGTACAAGTGAGGCACACACAAGCAAACCAAGCATATAAAGATGAACAATATGAAATAATGCAAGGACAATACAAGCATACAAGATATGAATGAATGATGCTATGCACAACACAAATAAGAGAGAGTTTAGAGACAATGGATCAAACGCAAACACAAAGATATGTTTCGAGGTTCGAGCCCCTAGCTCTACGTCCCCGCCTTCACCGAGAAGGATTTCTAATCTACTATCTTGTCCACCGAGGACTCCCACCGAGGGAACCTCCACCGAGGAGGATTTGTACAACAAGGGAGTACCGAACTCCTCTCTCAAACACCGCCTCACAACCGAGGGGTAGGCCCGTAGCCAAACAACCACAAACACCTCTACCGAAGAGGGTTACAAACCAAACTCCACCTCTCACTAGAGGGAGCAAACTACAATCTCAACCTCTACCAAAGAGGGAGCAAACCAATCACCCGATCAACCTCTACCAAAGAGGGATACAACAAAAGCAAGGGTGTTTACAACTTAGAGGCTTCAACAACCTCAAACAATCTCTTTTCCACAAAACAATGATCCTAATAGAATAGGATAGAAGATAGCTCAAGTGTGGAAAAACAAGTGTTTCGATCAAAGGAATTCTCTTGGGAAAACACCAAATAGATAAAGAAGTTTAGATCAAAAACTATTTCCCAAAACCCTAATTTCTTTGAAATAAACAAAACACTTAAAAACAAATAAGATTGATCTTTTTGCTCTTTAAACACTTTTGAAAACTTCTTTTAAACACCAAGAAAGGAGAGAAATTTTAGCTCTTGAAAACTTAGCCAAAATCCCAAAGAAATGGGGTTTATATAGGCCAAATAGAAAACTAGCCGTTAGACTGATCTGGCAGCCTGACAGGCCTGCGGTCGACCAGCCGGTCGACCGCCAACGGTCACAAATATGACCGTTGGGCAAAACCGGTCGACCGCCCAGATACAGAGAGCAAGCTCTCTGGTCTCGGTCGACCGCCTGGTCGACCGCCCAGATACAGAGAGCAAAGCTCTCTGGTCCGGTCGACCGACCGGTCGACCGGCCCATGTGTCTGCCAGACGTACACAAGGCTGTGCACGTCGGTCGACCGCACGGTCGACCGGCCTTTTGTGCGGTCGACCGTGTGGTCGACCGACCTGGCCTGTCAGCCACAATCTGGGTCAGAAACTGGGTCAGAAAAACAGTTAAACATATTTCTAAAAATTCTTTTATCTCTTCTAAAAATCCCCAAAAATAGTTTTATCATTTTGCGTTGATATATAAACATGTGATAAAAATTTTAATTCAAATATCAAGCAATTTGAACTATTTTTGTGTCTAACAATTTTTACCAAAAACCAAAACTTGTATTTTATCAAACTTTGATTTTTTAATACATGAATAGGATAGTCAAACTAAGTTTGTAAAAGTCATGTAAGCATGTATGTATATAGAGCACATCTAATATACATAAAAACAAGGTACAATCTATTCATGAAAACCAAATCCAAAACATAAAACTTGTGTGTGTTGTGCACTTGAGCATATCAACTATACTAAGCTTTACAAATGGATCTAACACACTAAACTATGGATACCTAAGTCTTCTTGACGATCTTCAATCTTCAAGCCGACTCGGTCCAAACTCCATCCACCGAGCTTGACTCCAACGAGTGCTAAACAAGATCTTGATGCTCGGGCTCTGGAAACAACAAGTGAAGGCTTCCAAACTCCTCTTTTTGAAGAAATCACTAATTAATATCTTGTTACATGATCTGAAACTAAAATCACAAGATTATTAGTAAATATAACTACATGAGTTAATCATCATCAAAACTAGAGAGGAAGGCCTCCGGGCCAACAATCTCCCCCTTTTTAATGATGACAAAACTCATGGAGTTATATATGCATGGATTAAAGTTAAGCTTCAAAGAAGCTCCCCCTTAACTCATGCATAAACAAATAAACATAAATATGTAATGAATAATGAAACATGAAACATGCATAGATGTGCATAAACAATAAAAGGTTCTAGATACCAATGAAATTTTCAAAATGAAATTCTCAAAAACAAATAAACAGGTTCTAGATACCAATTAAACTTAATATATGCAAAACCATAAATATGCATATACAAACTTAAATATGCATATAAAACTCTCAAATAATTCTCCCCCTTTTTGTCAAACATCAACAAAGGGGTAAAAACCAAAACAATAAATTTTTCTCCCCATTTTGTTCGAAACAAAGAATCAACAAAAGGGTAAACACAATAAAACAATGTTCTCCCCTTTTTGTCTAAAACAAAAACAAAGTCAATAAGGGTGACATTAAACATGATACCAATTAAAAATATGTCAATGAAGTGCCTCTTGATACCAATTTAAAAAAATGAAAACAACATCTTGATACCAATTGAAATAATTGTTCATTTTAAACATATGATATCAATTGAAATTATTATTTTCTATCATAAAGTAAGGGAACAAAATACCAATTGAAAACTAAAATATGAGTTTTCCCCCCTTTATGAAAAATCAACTAAAAACATGCATAAGCTTGTTTAAGGATACCAATTGAAAACTAATCAATTGAAACATGATATTCATTTAAACATACAAGCTTAAGCACAAACAAAATATATATGTATGAAAAATTTAATACCAATCGAAATTGATACTATAGGAATTGAAAGCATACATACATACAAACATATATGAGTATACAAGAAAGGTCAAGATTGATACCAATTGAAAGAATCCAATGATACCAATAGAAACAACATCAAAGTATAACTCATATAACCTATCCTCCCATTCATGTTCAAGTTTAAAATGATTTTTATTATAAAGCATATATGAGCATGATCGCCCATCCATCCGCCCGTTGAAGGTAGGGGTTTTCAAAAAATGGATTTGAAAATATAGTATGTTTGAAAATCACTACCATAATGAAGAATACGAACTAGTTTAAATGAAAATCTTGTTAACTAGTACGAAATCCTTCAAGTAAGGAATAAAATAAAATTATTTTTCATGAGACAAGAAATCCACATGATATCCAACATTCAAATGAAGCATAAATATGACTCATGAAAACAAAACATGAGTAAACAAGAAATGTGAGTGTACAAATACAATGTGAAGAACATGATCATGAAAGTATTCAATTTAGCTCAATATTCCTTAAAATATAAAAACATGAAAATCATCTAAACTATTTAATCTTCAAGGCATATGTATGTCATGTACAAACTAAAGTATACATATATATCCAAACACAAAGAGTCCACAAAGATATATGCATGAAGGCACGTGGCTCAAAAGGATATACATGTATATCTAATAGTTTAGACAAGATGGACATATACATGAAGTTTAAACATAAATACATGAAAACATGAATAACTAAATTTTCATTAAAACAAATTTCATTTCAAGGTATATGTATGATTTGTCAACACAAGAAGTATACATACATATCCCCAAACACAATTGAGTCCATAAATAAAGATTTGCATGAAAAGCAAATGACTCAAGGGTATACATGTATATCTTAAAGTTTGGCAAAATAAACATATACATGAAATGAAAACACATGAAACAAATCCAAAAATAGGAATACAAGTTTAAAATGCATGAATCATCAAAACTAGACTATACTAGCACATCTAATGGGTACAAATAAGCATTCAAGCACAAACATATATGGATTTATTTGTGACCCACTATATGCACAAGTATATACTTAGTTTTAATAATAACTAACATCTAAACATGTAAACAACGCATGAAGCATAAAAACAAGATATGAATAAACATGAAAAACATAAACATGATTATTATGTAAATTCATATGTTATTAGAGCTAAGATAAACATGATAGCTAAACAATGGTGAGAACACAAAAATAATAGTCCATATTAAACATGGGTGTCTCAAAAGGCTATACATGCATGTCAACGGTCTAATAAACATGGCATTAGCATAATAATCAATAAACAACGAAACATGCTAATAATGAATACAATGAAAAGCATGTAAACAATATTTAGGAGTTAGGAATCGTTACCAAAACCTAGAAGGAAACTTTCCTTGTCTCCAAAATATGGTGGTCCTCTCCACCAACATCCCTTGAAAGTGATGCATCCAATTGGTTCTCTTTAAGCACGGAACGCATCCACTCCAAGGTACCGCTACTCTCACGTGATGCGAGAGTCCACACCTACATCAAATAGCATAGGGGTGGTCTTTGGTATCCACAACTTTTTAGGTCCATGGGGGTTAGTACCATTTCTAACCCAAACAAAATTATTTGCTAAATTTGAAACATGTATTCTATCAAAGCAAAATTTAGCAAGGTGGCCCTTACGTCCACAATGTGTACAAGTGTACACATGAGCATACATAGTGTGATGGTGTCTGTGAGGAACATGTGTATGCCGTGGAGGGTGTGCATGCATAGATGGAACTTGTTTCTTTCGAAACAAAGTTTCCAAACGTGTATGACCCACTACATATTGGCTCAAAGTGGAGCCCAAACAATCAACACTCTTCTTAAGTAAGGATATATCTTTTTCAATTAAAGAAGAGGTGGAACATGCAAGGGGTGATCTAGATGGAACTACCCTAACATGGCAAACATGTGCATCAATCTCATTTTTTAAAGATTTATTTTTATTTAAACAAATTTCTAATTCTTTTGAGATAAATTCAATTTCATTTTTCAAAATATTGTTATCTCTTAAAGTAGAATCTACTTTAGAAGATAAAACCTCATTATTTTTCAAAATATCACAATCATTTTTATGTTTCAAAAAATTATTTTCTTTTAGTGCAAGATCAAGTTGAGATTTCAATGAATCCCTTTCATTAGAAATCTCCTCTTTCTCTTGTAAAATAATGTCAAGTCTAGAAATCAAATTTTTATTTTCATTGTTAAGGCCTAGACTTTTCTTTTTCAAAACATTATATTTTTTCAATCAATTTTTCACAAACAATTGAAAGTTCTTCATTCAAAGCATGTGCATCAACAAATTCATTACATGAAGAACTAGAATCAAAACTATCTAGTTGAGTTTCCGATTGTACCTCAAGGGAGTCATTCCCTTAGACCATGTGGCATTGAGACTCGGAATCTCCACTAGATTCCTCCTCTTGTTGGATTTGCATTTGAACCTTGGAGGTGGTGGTGGTTGTCAACTTGTTCCACACTGCAAAGGCGGAATCAAGGTTAGAAACATGCATAAGATATTCTTTTGAAAGCGTGCTTCTAATGGCCTCAAGGGCTTGTGCATTGGCCCCTATATGCTTGCTATCACTAAGGTAGGATTCCTTGGTAATGGCAAGGTGAACCTTATATCCTAGGGTTTGTAGGTAAATGGCCATCCTAGTCTTCCAAACAACAATGTTGGAAGGGTCAAACATAGGTGGGGTCATGAAGTCCATGGGTCCAAACTAAATGTGTGCAAGCAAACAAATGTGCAAATGCAAATGAAGATTAGCAAACAAGGATCTCACTCCTAGGATGTTAAGCCTAAATATCAGGAGCGTAGGCTCTGATACCAATTGAAATCACCTAGAGGGGGGTGAATAGGTGATATGGCTAATCTAGAAACTAAATGCGGAAGCTAAAAACTATTTTGCAACACACTTAGTACAACACACAAGTGTAGCTGAATTCCCTGTTAAGGGCTCTGGACTAACTCCTCTTGATTCCCCTAGATATGGGTTGAGGTGCTATATGAAGCTCTTGTGGTTAAGTACAAGTGAGGCACACACAAGCAAACCAAGCATATAAAGATGAACAATATGAAATAATGCAAGGACAACACAAGCATACAAGATATGAATGAATGATGCTATGCACAACACAAATAAGAGAGAGAGAGAGAGTTTAGAGACAATGGATCAAACGCAAACACAAAGATATGTTTCGAGGTTCAAGCCCCTAGCTCTACGTCCCCGCCTTCACCGAGAAGGATTTCTAATCCACTATCTTGTCCACCGAGGACTCCCACCGAGGGAACCTCCACCGAGGAGGATTTGTACAACAAGGGAGTACCAAACTCTTCTCTCAAACACCGCCTCACAACCGAGGGGTAGGCCCGTAGCCAAACAACCACAAACACCTCTACCGAAGAGGGTTACAAACCAAACTCCACCTCTCACTAGAGGGAGCAAACCACAATCTCAACCTCTATCAAAGAGGGAGCGAACCAATCACCCGATCAACCTCTACCAAAGAGGGATACAACAAAAGCAAGGGTGTTTACAACTTAGAGGCTTCAACAACCTCAAACAATCTCTTTTCCACAAAATAATGATCCTAATAGAATAGGATAGAAGATAGCTCAAGTGTGGAAAAGCAAGTGTTTTGATCAAAGAAATTCTCTTGGGAAAACACCAAAATAGATATAGAAGTTTAGATCAAAAACTATTTCCCAAAGCCCTAATTTCTTTGAAATAAACAAAACACTTAAAAACAAATAAGATTGATCTTTTTGCTCTTTAAACACTTTTGAAATTTTCTTTTAAACACCAAGAAAGGAGAGAAATTTTAGCTCTTGAAAACTTAGCCAAAATCCCAAAGAAATGGGGTTTATATAGGCCAAACAGAAAACTAGCCATTAGGCTGATCTGGCAGCCTGACAGGCCTGCGGTCGACCGCCCGGTCGACCGCCCAGATACAGAGAGCAAGCTCTCTGGTCTCGGTCGACCGCCCGGTCGACCGCCCAGATACAGAGAGCAAAGCTCTCTGGTCCGTCGACCGACCGGTCGACCAGTCCATGTGTCTGCCAGACGTGCACAAGGCTGTGCACGTCGGTCGACCGCACGGTCGACCGGCCTTTTGTAACGGCGCCAAGTTTAATTACCTCAAAATTCCATAATCATCAACCTTATTGCTCGTTAATCAGAATATACTAAAGAAATTTCGGCATCATCTCCTCTGAAATATAGACTCCATCTCAATACAATAATTAGATTTCGGCTAACATCAGCCTACTTATAGATCTCATTTTCATCATATAGTTCATCCCAAGGTTCATCAAATAAACATATACAGAAGAGTGCTTCCGTGATATATTATTCTAACTCATAGTGACTAATAACATCAGAGTTTACAAAAAGAATCACATTCTACAATAAGTACATACGTTATCTCAGGAGAACATCCTTGCAGCTCTAAGTTGAACCTTCGCCTTGCCATGACCTGAAAATATCAATCTGTGGTGGGGTGAGCTCAACAGCTCAGTGAGTGAAGTCATTCAAAATAGAGTTTGTATGATACTACCATTGTACTTCAAGTATTATACAGTTGAGCGATATCAAAAAATCAGTTTCAATACTTTCTACTTGTGGTTGATACTGCAGCTTATGAATCATAGACTCTTTCTGTTATCTGATACTTTCTATATGTATTCTTCTGTGTACACGTGACCAATATTTCATTAACATACAATCTCAATGATTTTGCAATACTTGACCTACTCATTAGTCTCTTATAATCACCTTTCCGGTTTTTCAGTTTGTAACATGTTCGTATTTCATATATATATTCATGGTTACAACACAACTCTTAGAGAGCCTAATCTTACTCAGTAGATTAGTTACAGTTCAATATTGCACCTACCCTAATATACATATGACATTACACACTACTCATGGTAGTATCCAATTATAATTGTGTTCGTACATGAAGAGATACGAGACACTCACATCCATATACTGGATGTCATAAAACCTATTTGCCCGATGACATAGACAACTATATGCATACACTAGGTGCCATACATATTAACATCCTTAATTCAGATATCATAAGCAATCATATTCATAAACCGGATATCATAATCAATCATATGCATATACTAGGTACCATACCTATTAACATCCATAATTCGGATGTCATAAACAATCATATCCATATACCGGATATCATAAACAATCATTCAAGCATACTTCAATAAAATAATATCAATACTCCCCTTCGATCACCTCCGGTTCAACCCGGTCCCTTCCTCCAATACGTTATACCACGAATTATTCTACCATTCGATCACCTCCGGCTCAACCCGGTCCCTTCCTCCGAACGTTATACCACGTATTATTCTCCCCTTCGATCACCTCTGGTTCAACCCGGTCCCTTCCTCCAAACATGCAATAATCATATCCTTTATGTAATAACCACATGCAAGGATTCATAAGACAATGTCAACATAAGGATTCACATGATTCCTACTTTACATGATGCCAATATTAAGAAAGACATTAACATGTATAAGTAACCACTTATTAAACTAACAACATGCAAGCCTTTTTAAGATAACCAACATGTTATATCATTCCAATATATGTGTAACCAAATATGTACATGAAGTCAAGTATGATCATTCATAAAACTATTTCTTTTTAAGAGGCATGTGTTAGACTATTATGCATACACAATAACGTGTCGATCATGCACCCATGTAAGCATTAAACTTAATGATCCCCAATATCTTACCCTCAAGTTCTGACTCGTAGTACCAGTATTCGCTTCTCTTAATCAAATACTTATTCACCTTTTATCATTTAATTAACATTCGGGATTTGTCATCATTCGCCTCTTTTATCCTCAGGCAAACTGCCTATTGGCTACAACTTAATTTAATTCAAAATCTTCTCATTACTTCTAATACAAATGATAGTTACACGACAATTCCAATATTAATGAATTATTACACTTTTGATATCATAATAATCCTTTATTTCAAGTAAGGACTGGTTTTAGTACTTTTATTTGGTACAGCCCAAATTTACCCCAGGTTCCACCAATACTGGTGTTAACGCTACTGACTTCTATACAACATGTTTTGTTATTGCTTACTTCTATCTTCTAGTTCCAAACTACACAGTCATTTACTAGCCAAATCATCATCTGCGTTCGCATATGAATCAAACCACACACATATGTACATGCGTACACATACATATCACTTACCCATACTGGATTACTACTCTCATTGACACGTCGTTCAATCTTTCGTCTGTATTACTAACTTTCAATCATTAAGGTAATTATCTAACTCTTACCTGTTAGATATAATCGGTGTCACTATAAAGATGTGACTTCCAAGCTTAATAGGGGATTCCGATGTTCTGCTAAATCAATTACAAGAATACTTGAAAGTCTCCGGTGTATCGAGTAGGCATACCAAAATACTAGTTCAATACTATCGGTATTTGTTTTATTGATATCGAATTATGCATCATAATCGATATACTTAATATTAAGTTGTCAGATTTACTCAATACTGACTCTAACAGGTTTTCATCAGTTTAATTACTCACTTGATACTTATACACCATCATCGGTCACCCATTATCTGATAATCATCAGACTTAATCTTATTCAGTAGTTTTTCATTAATAATTATTAATCGCTAAAAGTACAATATCCACTTATGTGTTCTGATTCAAAGGTTTTATTCTTCCACCTCTCATTGGGTTCGATAAATCTTAGTTATTTATCTATCAAATTGCTTTCAGTTGCTACCGATTAACAACTTAATCGATATATAATCATGTAGGTCACCAGCTGACCCTTATTGCTTCAAGTGTGCTAGTTGATACACAAAATCACGTTATGAGCGTATATATCATGAAACACAACAAATATGAAAACAGTATTCGCAAGATCGATACTCAGCATACTACATAATATTTGAGTATCCCGTATACTTAGCTTAACAATAAGCTTTTAATGTTCAAGCTATTTATCAAGCATGTCCGGTAGTGTTAGGAATTCATTTGCTCTAATTCAGTTCATTATCAACTATTTTGATCAGTTCCATCATTATCGGTTCACGTTCACAATTGCTAATTAACTGAAGTGTCCCGATCCCATCCGAGTTATCAATATTAACAAAACCTTCAATAGTTAAATCAATACACTATTTCTATCATACTGCATCAATTACATATATCCCATTTGACATAGTTTTCTATATCACGGTTACATCGAGTTACTCGAAGATAATTTTCAATTTCATTTGCTTAGTTCAATTCAAATATCAACTTTGGATTCTGCTTATACCAGTATCAACATAACCAATTCTATAATTATCCAATCATAGTTGATGGGTCTCAAGTGATCTTTTATCTTAACTGATTTCTAATTATCACTTATTAATAAATAAACATTCATGATCTATAATCGATTTCCCATTGTCATTGTTTAATCTACTCACCGGGTACACCGGTGTTAACCAACCACCATCCGATTATTATTATCCATAACTATAAATTTCGTAATGACTTGGATATCACTTGAATATAATATTAATCTTCACTTACAAACCATCATTCTTATCTTACTAGTTAATACACATGCAATACAGTGTTTAAAGGAATCAGGGGTAGACTTTACCCACTTAACAATTTTCAGGTTAAGTAACTTCAATACTCATCACAGACAGATAGATGGTATTAACTGAAGATTTATACTTAACAATTTCTATCAAAGTCCAGTGTTTAGTTATTCGGTTCTAAATTCTAATAAATACTCGCAACATATACATCATGTTCAGAAACTCACAAACGTATAACTCATGCGGTATTTGTCTATGTTCACTCATATTAATACATATTCAAGCACTTACCGATCATGTCTATACGAATTATAAACAGCAAGGTCACAATTTGGTATCATACCCGTGTTATGTTCACATACATAACACACCCGTGATTCATTATTCGGATACCCTATTTGGATTTCGGTTCCATAACACCAATTCACTTTTACCATAACTGTCACAATCATCTATTTAATGATGTAATCTCTTAGTTTAAATGAATCCATATTATCAATATTTTCCCAATAACAATTATTTCTAAATTGGGGAAAAACAAGATTTAAATTAAGACGTTCACTCACCGGGTATACTGATAATTTTGAACACCCAATACCGTATACTGATATACCAGATGTGTAGCTCTTATTTTCACGATCACAAAGGCTCAAGAATCGTCCGAATCCGACTTCGGATGGCCAAGATATCGTTCGGAAACCAAAACCAATATAAAAGGTTAGATACATAATAACTGAAAAAATTCAGGGGCTGTTTGTAATTTTTCAGGGCTCAAAAATAATTATTCAATCTTACAGGGGCTAAAATGAAATTTACCTTATAAAACGGGTTGGGTCTTAATGGGTCGGGTTTGGGTTAAACCCGAAACCCAAACCCATACTCTTATCTCCTTTTCTTTTTCTTTTCTTTTCTTTTTTTTTCTCTTCACTGCACAGCAGCAGTGGCGGCGGCGGCTGCTGCTGCTCCTTGTCGCGCGCGCCCGCCCGGCCGGCGCAGCCGGTCCGCCACCGCCGGCGCCGCTCCGGCGTCCCTGGCCGCCGGGGGTCCCACCGAGAGAGAGAGAGAGAGAATGAGACTGCGTGGGGGCTGGTGCTTCCCCCCCACTGCCGGCCTACGGCGCCGCCGGCACCCAGCCGCCGACGCCTGGCCGCCGGGGAGAGAGAGAGAGGGAGAGAGAGAGAGAGAGAGGAAGATGAGAGTGAGAGAGAGAGAGAAAGAGAGCTTTTATTTCTCCCTCCCACCTACTCCCACCTACTCCCATACATCCCATACCTTTCATAATCCCCTTGCCTCCCATACTCCATCAATCAAATCTCTATTTAATTTTATTTTTATTCTTTTTCTTTCTTTCTTCATCTCCCCAATATATCAATACAACCCATAATTAAGATTAAATACCAATACCCGGTATTTATACGAGTATTTCATGCAGTATATACATCCGTGCATTTACATATATCTTTCATATCAATTAATCCGGTATGATTTATAAAAACTTTAATCCATTCCGGATTTCCACAATGAATCACCGAATATTATTTAATACGAAAACAATTAATTTAAAAATCATAAAAATTTACGATAAATATTATTAACCCAGAGTTTAATAATCCGGGTGTTACAGCCCTACCCCCCTTAGAAAAAGTTTCGTCCTCGAAACTTGGCATATCTGATAATAAGTAAGAGTGATACTTTCAATTTCTTCTTTATATCATGAAATCTTTCTTCTAATAAGGTAATTTGTTCTCTTCTGGTCATGCATCTCCTTATGTGTTCACAACATGCAATATATGTCCAATATTATCACTTTCATACAGAATATATCTTACACATACTTTATATCATTACATTCACCATCATACTTGGTGATATACACATCATATGTTATCACATACACAAATCACACTTGGTGATAATCGTATTATATATCATCACACATCGTATCAGCACATACACGTACTATACCTGATGATACGTCCATCACATATACTCAATATGGTTCTTCCGTTCTGATTAAATCTTATCTTGCCTGATATTTTTATCATTTCCTTATCCCAGTGTCCCATACCACCGGTAGTTCATACTAAGGGCCCGCACCCCTAATAGAACTCATCCGAATCAAAGTATATGCTGGTATACTTTCATTCGAATATAAGAAAAAGTTAAATATCATGCATTTCGAGATTAATCATACGCATAAGAACCCACTACACCTATGAACTTCTTACATTAAGGCACACATTCATTCATACAAACTGTACACTCGCAGACATTCATTATAACAATCAATGTTATTTCTGAGCCAACGACTTAAATCAATCTCTAGGCTAATACTGCCTTAAACCCACATCTGAGTTCTACTTAAAGTTTCTAAGCCTAGGCTCTGATACCAACTGTAACGGCCCCAGGTTTAATTACCTCAAAATTCCATGATCATCAACCTTATTGCTCGTTAATCAGAATATACTAAAGAAATTTCGGCATCATCTCCTCTGAAATATAGACTCCATCTCAATACAATAATTAGATTTCAGCTAACATCAGCCTACTTATAGATCTCATTTTCATCATATAGTTCATCCCAAGGTTCATCAAATAAATATATATAGAAGAGTGCTTCCGTGATATATTATTCTAACTCATAGTGACTAATAACATCAGAGTTTACAAAAAGAATCACATTCTACAATAAGTACATACGTTATCTCAGGAGAACATCCTTGCAGCTCTAAGTTGAACCTTCGCCTTGCCATGACCTGAAAATATCAATCTGTGGTGGGGTGAGCTCAACAGCTCAGTGAGTGAAGTCATTCAAAATAGAGTTTGTATGATACTACCATTGTACTTCAAGTATTATGCAGTTGAGCGATATCAAAAAATCAGTTTCAATACTTTCTACTTGTGGTTGATACTGCAGCTTATGAATCATAGACTCTTTCTGTTATCTGATACTTCCTATATGTATTCTTCTGTGTACACGTGACCAATATTTCATTAACATACAATCTCAATGATTTTACAATACTTGACCTACTCATTAGTCTCTTATAATCACCTTTCCGGTTTTCCAGTTTGTAACATGTTCGTATTTCATATATATATTCATGGTCACAACACAACTCTTAGAGAGCCTAATCTTACTCAGTAGATTAGTTACAGTTCAATATTGCACCTACCCCAATATACATATGACATTACACACTACTCATGGTAGTATCCAATTATAATTGTGATCATACATGAAGAGATACGAGACACTCACATCCATATACTGGATGTCACAAAACCTATTTGCCCGATGACATAGACAACTATATGCATACACTAGGTGCCATACATATTAACATCCTTAATTCAGATATCATAAACAATCATATTCATAAACCGGATATCATAATCAATCATATGCATATACTAGGTACCATACCTATTAACATCGATAATTCGGATGTCATAAACAATCATATCCATATATCGGATATAATAAACAATCATTCAAGCATACTTCAATAAAATAATATCAATACTCCCTTCGATCACCTCCGGTTCAACCCGGTCCCTTCCTCCAATACATTATACCACGTATTATTCTACCATTCGATCACCTCCGGCTCAACCTGGTCCCTTCCTCCGAACGTTATACCACGTATTATTCTCCCCTTCGATCACCTCCGGTTCAACCCGGTCCCTTCCTCCAAACATGCAATAATCATATCCTTCATGTAATAACCACATGTAAGGATTCATAAGACAATGTCAACATAAGGATTCACATGATTCCTACTTTACATGATGCCAATATTAAGAAAGACATTAACATGTATAAGTAACCACTTATTAAACTAACAACATGCAAGCCTTTTTAAGATAACCAACATGTTATATCATTCCAATATATGTGTAGCCAAATATGTACGTGAAGTCAAGTATGATCATTCATAAAACTATTTCTTTTTAAGAGGCATGTGTTAGACTATTATGCATACACAATAACGTGTCGATCATGCACCCATGTAAGAATTAAACTTAATGATCCCCAATATCTTACCCTCAAGTTCTGACTCGTAGTACCAGTATTCGCTTCTCTTAATCATAATACTTATTCACCTTTTATCATTTAATTAACATTCGGGATTTGTCATCATTCGCCTCTTTTATCCTCAGGCAAACTGCCTATTGGCTACAACTTAATTTAATTCAAAATCTTCTCATTACTTCTAATACAAATGATAGTTACACGACAATTCCAATATTAATGAATTATTACACTTTTGATACATAATAATCCTTTATTTCAAGTAAGGACTTATTTTAGTACTTTTATTTGGTACAGCTCAAATTTACCCCAGGTTCCACCAATACTGGTGTTAACGCTACTGACTTCTATACAACATGTTTTGTTATTACTTACTTCTATCTTCTAGTTCCAAACTACACAGTCATTTACTAGCCAAATCATCATCTGCGTTCGCATATGAATCAAACCACACACATATGTACATGCGTACACATATACATATCACTTACCCATACTGGATTACTACTCTGATTGACACGTCGTTCAATCTTTCGTCTGTATTACTAACTTTCAATCATTAAGGTAATTATCTAACTCTTACCTGTTAGATATAATCGGTGTCACTATAAAGATGTGACTTCCAAGCTTAATAGGGGATTCCGATGTTCTACTAAATCAATAACAAGAATACTTGAAAGTCTCCGGTGTATTGAGTAGGCATACCAAAATACTAGTTCAATACTATCGGTATTTGTTTTATTGATATCGAATTATGCATCATAATCGATATACTTAATATTAAGTTGTCAGATTTACTCAATACTGACTCTAACAAGTTTTCACCAGTTTAATTACTCACTTGATACTTATACACCATCATCGGTCACCCATTATCTGATAATCATCAGACTTAATCTTATTCAGTAGTTTTTTATTAATAATCATTAATCGCTAAAAGTACAATATCCACTTATGTGTTCTGATTCAAAGGTTTTATTCTTCCACCTCTCATTGGGTTCGATAAATCTTAGTTATTTATCTATCAAATTCTTTCAGTTGCTACCGATTAACAACTTAATCGATATATAATCATGTAGGTCACCAGCTGACCCTTATTGCTTCAAGTGTGCTAGTTGATACACAAAATTACGTTATGAGCTATATATCATGAAACACAACAAATATGAAAACAGTATTCGCAAGATCGATACTCAACATACTACATAATATTTGAGTATCCCGTATACTTAGCTGAACAATAAGCTTTTAATGTTCAAGCTATTTATCAAGCATGTCCGGTAGTGTTAGGAATTCATTTGCTCTAATTCAGTTCATTATCAACTACTTTGATCAGTTCCATCATTATCGGTTCACGTTCACAATTGCTAATTAACTGAAGTGTCCCGATCCCATCCGAGTTATCAATATTAACAAAACCTTCAATAATTAAATCAATACACTATTTCTATCATACTGCATCAATTACATATATCCCATTTGACATAGTTTTCTATATCACGGTTACATCGAGTTACTCGAAGATAATTTTCAATTTCATTTGCTTAGTTCAATTCAAATATCAACTTTGGATTCTGCTTATACCAGTATCAACATAACCAATTCTATAATTATCCAATCATAGTTGATGGGTCTCAAGTGATCTTTTTTCTTAACTGATTTCTAATTATCACTTATTAATAAATAAACATTCATGATCTATAATTGATTTCCCATTGTCACTGTTTAATCTACTCGCCGGGTACACCGGTGCTAACCAACCACCGTCCGATTATTTATCCATAACTATAAATTTCGTAATGACTTGGTTATCACTTGCATATAATATTAATCTTCACTTACAAACCATCATTCTTATCTTACTAGTTAATACACATGCAATACAGTGTTTAAAGGAATCAGGGGTAGACTTTACCCACTTAACAATTTTCAGATTAAGTAACTTCAATACTCACAGACGGATAGATAGTATTAACTGAAGATTTATACTTAACAATTTCTATCAAAGTCCAGTGTTTAGTTATTCGGTTCTAAATTCTAATAAATAGTCGCAACATATACATCATGTTCAGAAACTCACAAACGTATAACTCATGCAGTATTTGTCTATATTCACTCATATTAATACATATTCAAGCACTTACCGATCATGTCTATACGAATTATAAACAGCAAGGTCACGATTTTGTATCATACCCGTGTTATGTTCACATACATAACACACCCGTGATTCATTATTCGGATACCATATTTGGATTTCGGTTCCATAACACCAATTCACTTTTACCATAACTGTCACAATCATCTATTTAATGATGTAATCTCTTAGTTTAAATGAATCCATATTATCAATATTTTCCCAATAACAATTATTTCTAAATTGGGGAAAAACAAGATTTAAGTTAGGACTTCCACTCACCGGGTATACTGATAATTTTGAACACCCAATACCGTATACTGATATACCAGATGTGTAGCTCTCATTTTCACGATCACAACGGCTCAAGAATCGTCCGAATCCGACTTCGAATGGCCAAGATATCGTTCGGAAACCAAAACCAATATAAAAGGTTAGATACATAATAACTGAAAATATTCAGGGGGCTGTTTGTAATTTTTCAGGGCTCCAAAATAATTATTCAATCTTACAGGGGCTAAAATGAAATTTACCTTATAAAACGGGTTGGGTCTTAATGGGTCGGGTTTGGGTTAAACCCGAAACCCAAACCCATACTCTTATCTCCTCTTCTTTTTCTTTTCTTTTCTTTTTTTTTCTCTTCACTGCACAGCAGCAGCGGCGGCGGCTGCTGCTGCTGCTCCTGCCAGGCGCGCCCGCCCGGCCGGCACGCCCGCCCGCCCGGCGCAGCCGGTCCGCCACCGCCGGCCCGGCTCCGGCGTCCCTGGCCGCCGGGGGTCCCACCGAGAGAGAGAGAGAGAGAGAGAGAGAGAGAGAGAATGAGATGGGGTGGGGGCTGGTGCTTCCCCCCCACTGCCGGCCTACGGCGCCGCCGGCACCCGGTCGCCGGCGCCTGACCGCCGGTCAAGCCGCCGGGGAGAGAGAGAGGGGGGGAGAGAGAGAGAGAGAGAGAGGAAGATGAGAGTGAGAGTGAGAGAGAGAGAGAAAGAGAGTTTTTATTTCTCCCTCCCACCTACTCCCATACATCCCATACCTCTGATAATCCCCTTACCTCCCATACTCCATCAATCAAATCTCGATTTAATTTTATTTTTATTCTTTTTCTTTTCTTTCTTCATCTCCCCAATATATCAATACAACCCATAATTAAGATTAAATACCAATACCCGGTATTTATATGAGTATTTCATGCAGTATATACATCCGTGCATTTACATATATCTTTCATATCAATTAATCTGGTATGATTTATAAAAACTTTAATCCATTCCGGATTTCCACAATGAATCACCGAATATTATTTAATATGAAAACAATTAATTTAAAAATCATAAAAATTTACGATAAATATTATTAACCCAGAGTTTAATAATCCGGGTGTTACACCTTTGGTGCGGTTGACCGTGCGGTCGACCGACCTGGCCTGTCAGCCACAATCTGGGTCAGAAACTAGGTCAGAAAAACAGTTAAACATATTTCTAAAATTCTTTTATCTCTTCTAAAAATCCCCAAAAATAGTTTTATCATTTTTCATTGATATATAAACATGTGATAAAAATTTCAACTCAAATATCAAGCAATTTGAACTATTTTTGTGTCTAACAATTTTTACCAAAATCAAAACTTGTATTTTATCAAACTTTGATTTTTCAATACATGAATAGGATAGTCAAACTAAGTTTGTATAAGTCATGTAAGCATGTATGTATATAGAGCACATCTAATATACATAAAAACAAGGTAAACTTGTTTTGAACAATCTATTCATGAAAACCAAATCCAAAACATAAAACTTGTGTGTGTTGTGCACTTGAGCATATCAACTATACTAAGCTTTACAAATGGATCTAAACACACTAAACTAGGGATACCTAAGTCTTCTTGACGATCTTCAATCTTCAAGCCGACTCGGTCCAAACTCCATCCACCGAGCTTGACTCCAACGAGTGCTAAACAAGATCTTGATGCTCGGGCTCTGGAAACAACAAGTGAAGGCTTCCAAACTCCTCTTTTTGAAGCAATCACTAACTAATATCTTGTTACATGATCTGAAACTAAAATCACAAGATTATTAGTAAACATAACTACATGAGTTAATCATCATCAAAACTAGAGAGGAAGGCCTCCGGGCCAACATAAGAGTCCCCAAGAAGTCCTCCAAAATAATGGCAACGCCTTTAGCTCCAGTCGGACTCCGACAAGACACATGAGGCAACGTGCTCAACCAGAATGGAACCTCCAAGACACACAGGACATTGATGAAATCACAGCATGCCATGTGCTTCGAAGAAGAGGTTTGGCTCTGGAAGCGAGAGTGATTCACCGCCTGATATAAACATCCAGTTATCTCTTCCCATTGATCGCCGCACAGAAGGAATCCCTCGCGAGGCATCAGTTTCTGAGTAGACTGAAACTTGCAAGACATGACTGGGTGACTGCGAAATCACACTAGCATCCCAGAGCCGCCCAGGAAAATTACCACTTCCAATCGGAGTCGGACTCCCACCTGTCACCCTCAGCGGCAACACCCTGTCACGAGACGTAATGTATCGTAACAGGTTCATCATGATAACTAATGTATCGCACCAACCAGACTCCCGCATGGCGAGAGTCCAGCCCCAGTTCCTCCACCTTCGCCCACTCCCTTTCCTTCCTCCATCTGATGAAAGAAAAAAAAAAGACATGGTGATCCAGCAGAACAAATGAGAGGAGTTTTAAAGCAAAGATTTCTTTTGAAAGATAGCGGATATGATTTTCAATTAAAATTTTCAATCCCTGTAAATTCGGTCCACGTCTCGAGATTTTCGGTCAACCGATTCAGCAAAAGATCAAACGTCGCTGCCAAAACACGAAACCCTACCTCCCAGTCAATATATCTCCTAGATTCTAAGGGACACAGATCTGACCGCAAAAAGATTTGGCCGACCGATGCGATAATTAGCAGCCAATTGTACAGCCTGAAATTAAATCCTGAAGAACCACATTTATGATCCTGATTCTCGTCTTCCTATGAACATCAAAGGCATTAATGTTGGCCCAAGGTTACAATCACCCGGTTTTAGAGTTTTGATGATTACAAAACATATATAGTTATTTGTACTAATCTTCTTTAAGTGTTTAAGATTATTTTAGGGTTCTAAGGATTCAAGATGTTTTCTTCCCTAAAGGAAGGTGATGATTGACTCAAATTGAAGATCTTGTAGTCACTTAGAACCATTGTAAGAATTAGTATGTTAAAGAGTAAGGATATGATAGTTGTGCTCAAGAAAACACTCACACACAAATGCACTTTTCAAAATACAAGTTTTTGGTTATGTTGGTTTTGGTGCATGTTTGATTGATATACATGTCTCAAAATATTTCAAATTTTTATATCTAGTTTAAAACATGTATTTCATCCCCTATAGTATGCTACTTAAACTTCAAACCATTTAAAAATATTTCAAAAATTATTCAAAGTTCAAAATTTTCTTTACAAAACTATTACAGGCCATTACGGTCGACCGGCCCGGTCGACCGGATCTCTTTCAGGCCAGATCGGTCGACCGGACGGTCGACCGGGCCTTGTGGCCTTGGGCGTGCACGTCTGTGCATGTCTGCCGGTCGACCGGGCCAGTCGACCGACAGACCTTGCGGTCGACCGACCGTTGACCGACTGCTAGACCCCAACTCTCGGGTTTTGTCGGTCGACCTGCCTGGTCGACCGGAAGCTCAATATTTCTTTTTAATATAGCCGGCAGTCGACCGGACCAGTCGACCGAAGCCAACGACTCTTTTGCCATGTGGCCTGCCGGTTGACCGGCCCGGTCGACCGACAGCCGACCAGAAGCCCCAATTGCTATTTCTTGGAATTTGTTTCATTTTTCATCATTCCTACAGCTATTTCTGTTTTCCTAGTGGCTAAACTCTACCCTAATGACCTAGTATCAATTATGAATGGTGTGTATTCACTCCCTATAAATAGAGGTCATTGGTCTTTTATTTTTAACAAGAAAAATATCCAAGTTTCAAGTTTTTCAAAAGAGAAGAAAAGTTTACTTGATTTCATTTTCAAGTTCCTTCATTTGCAAGAGTTTTTCAGTTGGTTTCCAAGTCTTCTACTCTTTTTCAACTGAAATTTTTCTGTCACTTTACTTCTTAAGCCAAAAATCATACCCACTCTATAAGAAGTTGTAAGAGAGAGTTTGTGATTTTTTGATCACCAAGTGACTTGTATTTCATTGTGTTGAGATCCCTCTTTTGTAGAGGTTGGATTTGTTAGAGTTGGGTACTCCGGTCTTGTGTAGACCATTTGTAATCCCTTGGGTGTAAAGGTTCCGGTGTGAAAATTCTCTTTGTGGATTTAGTAGAAATCCTTTATAGTGGTGAAGGCGGGGACGTAGAGCAGTGGCTCGAACCTCGAAACAAATTACTTGTGTTTGCGATTGGTTTTCTTTTTGCTCTCTATTGCTTTGCATTCCTAACTTGTGATATTATTTGTTTGCTCTTCATTATTGCACTCATTTCATTTACTTGCATTTTCGGTCTTTACTCATCTCAACAAGAAAGCAATTGCGCACCTCAACTCATAATCTAGAGGAATCAAAGAGGAGAAGTTGTAGAGCCCTTCACGGGGAATTCGACTTCAATTTCTTATTTTTAGTGACCGTTTGCATCATTCATACTTACTTGTTTAAAAAGAGCATTAGATTAGCATTAACACCTATTCACCCCCCTCTAGGTGTTTTTCAATTGGTATCAGAGCTTTGGTCTCTAGGTTCTTGCCTTAACATCCTTAGAGAGATCCTATATTGCTAATCACTTTATTCATATTTCATCCCATACACTTTAGTAAAAATGGCCGAAGGTATTAAGACCCCACCCAAGTTTGATGGCCTTAACTTTCCCATATGGAAGGTTAAGATGACCGTGTTTTTGCAATCCTTAGGGAGCCGGGTTGCAAAGATGGTGACTAAACCATTTAGCGCACCCCTTGGTGACGAGGACACTTGGTCCGACATTGCCACGAAATAGTTTGACGCTAATGCTAGGACACACTATGCCTTGCTTCAAGCTCTCAATGACGATGATATTGCTAGAGTCATTCACTGCAAATCCGCATATGAGATTTGGACTCACCTACTAGTCACTCATGAGGGAACTTCACAAGTAGAGAGGGCCAAAATTGACCTTCTTCGTTCCCAATATGAAAACTTTTCCATGCAAGAAAATGAAATTATAGATGATATGGTTACAAAGTTTCTAAAGATTACTAACGGTCTTTCTTCTTTAGGTGACGACATTGATAACGACCAAAAAGTGAGGAAGATCATCCGTGCACTCCCTCCATCTTGGGAAGTCAAAGCTACAACTTTGAAGGAGCTCAACGACAAGGAGGAAATGGAGCTCATCGGTCTCATTGGGAATCTCAAGACCCATGAGATGGAACGAAAAGCAAGAGATGAGATGGCTCCTCCAAAGAAGAAAGCAATAGCTTTCAAAAGCTCTTCCACCTACTCCGACGAAGATGATGAAGAAGAAGATGATGAAGATCTTTCTCTTCTTGTGAAGAACATTCGGAGAATGTACAACAAGGCTAAATTCCAAAATAGGAGGAGATGGCAAGGTAAAGAAGAGAAGAAAATCATTTGTTTCAATTGCTGGAAGCCGGGACACATAGTTGCGGAGTGTCCGAAAACAAGGGCAAACCCTCCACCTCCAAGAAGCCATACAAGAAGAAAGCTTTAAAGGCTACTTGGATTTCGGAGAGTGAATCTGACGAGGAAATCGACACCACCCACATGTGCTTCATGGCAAATGAAAGCACAAGCAAAGTAACTCCCGATACATCTATTGAAGATTGTGAACTATTTATAGATGAACTAGGAGAAGCTTTTGAAGAACTATCTCAAAATTATGATTTTATCAAAAAGAAATATTTAAAAAGGAAAAAGGAAAATGAATCACTTAACCACAAGATTTTCACTCTCACAAAAGAAAAAGATGAATTATTTTCAACTCTTAATTCCACTTAAAAGGATTTTGATGCTTATAAAATTTCTTGCAAAGGTAAATTTTCACTAGTTGATAAAGATGAGATTTCCATGCTAAAGAAGAAATTTGACTCATTAGGAGAAGTTTTAAAGAAATGTGAATTTGATAAATCTAGACTAGAGGCTATGTTTCCTAAGAAGCATATTCAAAAGAAACAATCACATGTTACTCACACCCATGTTCATAAATCACAACCTTCACACTCACATCATGCTAAACACCCTAAATATGTCCACACTCCACAAACTCATCATGCATTCATGTATGATAAAGTTTATGCATGTACATATTGTGGCCGAAAGGCACATTTGGTTAAATTTTGCTATGATAGGATAAATGCATCACATAATCATGTTTGAGTTCGGAATACTAACATTCAAAGACCCAAGAAAATTTGGGTACCAAAGTCAACAAATTTATTACATGATGTAGGTACACTCCAAAGCTAAAAAACGTAGGGAGCGGTGGTATCTTGATAGTGGTTGCTCAAGGCACATGACTTGGGATATTAATAACTTTACAACCCTATCAAGATACCATGAAGATGGCACCGTCACCTTCGGAGATGACGCCAAAGGAAAAATCATTGGTATAGGTAACGTTAAACTTGGTACATCTCCTTTAATAGAAAGTGTTGTTTTAGTTGATGCCCTCAAGCATAATCTCTTGAGTGTTAGTCAACTTTGTGATAAAGGTTTCAATGTGATTTTTGATGACTTAGCTTGTAGTGTAATTGATAGACAAACTAATGCATGTATATTTTCCGAATTTCGTGAAAATAATATATACATGATTGATATGTCTAATATGCAATGCAATGCTACTTGTTTGAATGCCTTCAATGATGACTCATGGTTGTGGCATAGGAGATTAGGCCACATTTCTTTTGACCATCTATCTAGATTAAACAACAAGGAAATGGTGAAAGATATTCCTTGCTTGAAATTTAAAAAGGACCGCATTTGTGATGCGTGTCGACTTGGAAAACAAAACAAGTCCTCTTTCAAATCCTTCAAGGATATCATGACATCACGACCCTTGGAGTTGATCCATATGGATTTGTTTGGTCCTACTAAAACCAAAAGTCTAAGTGGGAATCATTTTGCTTTCGTTTTAGTTGATGACTTTTGTCGTTTTACTTGAGTTTTCTTTTTAGAACATAAAAATCAAGCCTTTTCACATTTTCAAACTATTAGGAAAAGAGTTGAAAAGAAAAAAGATTCTTCTATTTTAAGAATAAGAAGTGATAGAGGTGGCGAATTCAATAACCAACTCTTTACCACTTTTTACGAAGAACATGGAATTAAGTATGAACTATCTTGTCCTAGAACTCCACAACAAAATGGAGTTGTTGAGAGAAAAAATCGAACATTACAAGAAATGGCTAGGACAATGATAAATGAGTATGGTCTCCCTCAATACCTATGGGCCGAGGCCGTAAACACATCTTGTTACATATCAAATAGGGTTTTCTTATTCAAAAACACTTCTAAAACATCTTTTGAGATTTATTATTCAAGAAAACTAAATGTTTCATATTTTAAAGTTTTTGGTTGTAAATGTTTTGTTTTAAATACTAAAGATAATTTAGGTAAATTTGATGCAAAATCATATCAAGCTATTTTTGTTGGTTATTCTAATACTAGTAAGGCTTGTAGAATCTTCAATAAATCATCTTTGACTATTGAAGAATCTATACATGTAAAGTTTGAGGAATCTAATGTGTTTGTTGAGAATGTTGTAGAAATAGATTCCTTAGGTGAAGACATGGAGAGGATCACCTTGAAAGACTCACCTACTCTAGAAGACAAGCCAAAGGTTGATGGGGAAAGTGAAGTTCAAGAAGTTGAAGTGGAGCCAACACAACCACTTCCAAAGGATTGGAGATTCACTCCACATCATCCCAGGATCTTATTATAGGTGAAGTATCAAAAGGGGTAACAACTCGTTCTAAACTTCATAATCTTTGTGGGCACTATGCATTTATTTCTCATTTTGAACCAAAGAACACCTCGAAGCCGGGGGCGACTCATATTGGTTGCTTGCTATGCAAGAGGAACTCAATCAATTTGAGCGCAACCAAGTTTGGCATCTTGTTCCTAGACCCCATGATAGACCAACAATTGGTACTAAATGGATTTTTAGGAACAAGTTGGATGAGTCGGGTAATGTTGTTAGGAATAAAGCAAGATTAGTGGCCCAAGGTTACACTCAAGTCGAAGGTATCGATTTTGAGGAAACTTTTGCACCCGTAGCACGGCTTGAAGCCATACGGATGACACTTGCATTTGCTTCATATAAAGATTTTAAACTTTTTCAAATGGATGTAAAAAGTGCTTTCTTAAATGGATTTATTGAAGAGAAAGTGTATGTTGAACAACCCCCCGGGTTTGTTGATCCTACACATCCGGATTTTGTTTTCAAACTACACAAAGCTCTTTATGGTTTAAAACAAGCCCCTAGGGCTTGGTATGAAAGACTTTCTTCATTTCTTATTTCAAATGGTTTTTCTAAGGGAACAATAGATACTACTTTGTTTACCAAACATGTTGAAAATAATATACTTATAGTTCAAATATATGTTGATGATATCATATTTGGCTCTACTAATGAAAATCTTTGCAAAGCTTTTGAATCATGCATGAAGGAGGAATTTGAGATGTCTATGATGGGCGAGCTTAACTACTTCCTTGGTCTCCAAATCAAGCAAAGAAGGATGGGATTTTCATCAATCAAGCCAAGTACAAGAATGAACTTATCAAGAAATTTAGGCTTGAAAGGGCTAAGACAAGCAAAACTCCCATGGCTACCACAACAAAGCTTGACAAGGATGAGCAAGGTATAAATGTTGACATTAAACTCTATCGTAGCATGATTGGTAGTTTGTTATATTTAACGGCTAGTAGGCCAAACATTATGTTTAGTGTGTGTCTTTGTGCTCAATTTCAATCATGCCCTAAAGAGTCCCATTTGATTGCGGTAAAACGCATTATTAGATACCTTAAGGGCACTATTGAAATGGGTCTATGGTATTCGAAGACCGGACAATTCTCCATGACGAGTTTTTCGGATGCCGACTATGCGGGTTGTAGAGTGGATAGGAAGAGTACAAGTGAAACATGTCAATTTCTCGATAATTGTCTTGTTCATGGTCTTCCAAGAAACAAAATTCGGTAGCCCTCTCAACCACCGAGGCGGAGTATGTTGCGGTCGGGGCTTGTTGTGCACAAATCCTTTGGATGAAACATACTCTCCTTGACTATGATTTGCATTATGACCATGTTAAAATATTTTGTGATAATACTAGTTCTATTCATATGACTAAAAATGCAAATCAACATAGTAAAACAAAGCACATTGACATTCGATATCACTTTCTTAGAGATCATTATGAGAAAGGTGATATTGAAATTGATTATGTTTCTACCGATTTTCAACTTGCCGATATTTTTACAAAACCACTAGATTATAATCGATTTTCTTTTATTTGTGGTGAATTAAATGTTTGTGTTTTGGACTCATAAAATTTTCACATACTCTTTAAAAATGTTTATTGCAGTTACCCCTTTTTGATGCATGACAAAAAGGGGGAGAAATACTTTTGAGTTATTATTCATTTACCTTTTTATTTTCTCATGCAATTTTTTATATAGCATGGTTTGCGGGGGAGCTTTCAAACTCCTTTTCTATTTGTTTGTTATATTTTTTTTTCTTTCTCTCATGCCATTCTTTTTAGTTCTTTTTGTAAAGTTCATGTATAGCATGTTTTGAGGGGGAGCCTTCAAGCTCCTTTTCCATTTTTTTTATTAAATAACTCATATGTTTATCATCATCAAAAGGGGGAGATTGTTGGCTCAAGATTACAATCACCCGGTTTTAGAGTTTTGATGGTTACAAAATATATATAGTTATTTGTACTAATCTTTTTTAAGTGTTTAAGATTATTTCAGGGTTCTAAGAATTCAAGATGTTTTCTTCCCTAAAGGAAGGTGATGATTGACTCAAATTGAAGAATTTATAGTCATCTAGAACCATTGTAAGAATTAGTATGTTAAAGGTAAGGATATGATAGTTGTGCTCAAGAAAACACTCACACACAAATGCACTTTTCAAAATACAAGTTTTTTGTTATGTTAGTTTTGGTGCATGTTTGATTGATATACATGTCTCAATATATTTCAAATTTTTACATCTAGCTTAAAACATGTATTTCATCCCCTATAGCATGCTACTTAAACTTCAAACCATTTAAAAATATTTTAAAAATTATTCAAAGTTCAAAAATTTCTATACAAAACTGTTTCAGGCCATTACGGTCGATCGGCCCGGTCGACCGGATCTATTTCAGGCCAGATCGGTCGACCGGATGGTCGACCGGGCCTTGTGGCCTTGGGTGTGCACGTCTGTGTACGTCTGCCGGTCGACCGGGCCAGTCGACCGACAGACCTTGCGGTCGACCGACCGTCGACTGACTGCTAGACCCCAACTCTCGGGTTTTGTCAGTCGACCGGCCCGGTCGACCGAAAGCTCAATGTTTCTTTTTAATATAGCCGGCAGTCGACCGGACCGGTTGACCGAAGCCAACGGCTCTTTTGCCATGTGGTCTGCCGGTCGACCGGCCCGGTCGACCGACAACCGACCAGAAGCCCCAAACAGCTATTTCTTGAAATCTGTTTCATTTTTCATCATTCCTACAGCTACTTCTGTTTTCCTAGTGGCTAAACTCTACCCTAATGACCTAGTATCAATTATGAATGGTGTGTATTTACTCCCTATAAATAGAGGTCATTGGTCTTTTATTTTTAACAAGAAAAAATATCCAAGTTTCGAGTTTTTCAAAAGAGAAAAAAAGTTTACTTGCTTTCATTTTCAAGTTCTTTCATTTGCAAGAGTTTTTCAGTTGGTTTTCAAGTCTTCTACTCTTTTTCAACTGAAATTTTTCTCTCACTTTACTTCTTGAGCCAAAAATCATACCCCACTCTATAAGAAGTTGTAAGAGAGAGTTTGTGGTCTTTTGATCACCAAGTGACTTTTATTTCATTATGTTGAGATCCCTCTTGTGTAGAGGCTGGATTTGTTGGAGTTGGGTACTCTGGTCTTGTGTAGACCATTTGTGATCCCCTTGGATGTAAAGGTTCCGGTGTGAAATTTTTCTTTGTGGATTTAGTGAAAATCCTTCATAGTGGTGAAGGCGGGGACGTGAGCAGTGGCTCGAACCTCGAAATAAATTACTTGTGTTTGCGATTGGTTTCCTTTTGCTCTCTATTGCTTTGCATTCCTAACTTGTGATATTATTTGTTTGCTCTTCATTATTGCACTCATTTCATTTACTTGCATTTTCGGTCTTTACTCATCTCAACAAGAAAGCAATTGCGCACCTTAACTCATAATCTAGAGGAATCAAAGAGGAGAAGTTCTAAAGCCCTTCACGGGAAATTCGGCTTCAATTTTTATTTGAGTGACAGTTTGCATCATTCATACTTACTTGTTTAAAAAGAGCATTATATTAGCATTAACGCCTATTCACCCCCCTCTGGGTGTTTTTCAATTAAAAGGTCTCCTGTCAACTCCGCTCTTTCAACTTCTCATCTGCAGGCTCTGACAATCAAAAGAGCGAGGGATATCGGTAGTAGTCAAATTCTGACCTCATCTAAGATAACGACATGTCTCTCTCCCCCTCTAACTCTCCGAGCTACATCAGAGCTCATCTCCGAAGTCATGTTGTTCCCGACCTCCTCCAAATCCTTTTCGCTCCGAGGCTTCCTCCATGGGAAGACTTCAGCTCCGAATCAAATAGCTCCAGCAGCAGTTCACCCTCGATTTTCGTCGACAGTTACGCCGCTTAATTTTTCTTCATGTTCAAAATGCGTGACACCACTCAGCGCGGATAGTTATGAATAGTGATGTATTTCCCTGCATGCAATCCCAACAAGCCAGCACCACTGATCGCAGAAGTTACAACAAGTTGACATATGCAAATCGTGCAGTTATGAAGATCTCGCCTGCACCATCTGTCATCATACTAACAGCTCAGTCAAGTATAAGTAAAATTGGTTCTCCAATGATGAAAGGCACTCAAACCCTAAGGGAAAAGCCCTGAGAAAATATTTGAACCCCCTGACTCTAAAGGGACCCAATCTTGATCTTAGATTCTAATTCTGATTGAAATCCACACTCATCTTCCAGATTCTTATAATCATTATAACTGGAAAATTATAGTGAAGCTTCTTCTCCTTCACGTGAATTTTTTTATTAAGGATTTTCACGTAAACTCATTTGTGTCCCTTTTTTGTTGTGCTTTCTTTACGTGCACTACCCCAATTACTTTTATCACTTGTGATAAGGATCGACTGTCCAATCACTTGTGACAAAAAATCACCATCACGCTAAGTAATCTCCAAAAATGCCTAAATTCTAACAAATTGTCTGATGACTAGAAACTTATTGGGAAACTTCTTGACTTGCTATGAAAATGACAACATAAACCTCTCCAAGCCTATAAACCGAGAAAATAGCTACACAGACATCAAAGCCCATAAACTAGCAAAACAAGCATCTTGTCTACAAATTGCCTGGGATTCCAAAACTGATTTCCAAAGTCCATGAACTACCGAATTCCAAAAGTGATTGCCAAGCCTAAAATTATCTAAATTCTAAATGCAACACCAAGTCTTTGAACTGTCGAAAATTCCAATTACAAATAGATGCTGACTTGAGTCAATCCACACTCCATGTCTTAAAGACCACAATATCCCTAAACTAAAATAAACTCTAATTTCTCAAAATCGGCCATCACATCGCTAAACTAAATCCAAATCTTAAACTAACCATGATGTCACTAAATTGGACTCCAAATTTCAAGCTCGGCCATCCCGTCATTAAACTGAACCCAAATTTTAAAATCAACCACTATGTCACTGTACTGTACCCCAAATTTCAGGCTTAACCATTACGTCACTAACCTGAAGTTCTATTCAAAATTTTGAAATCGACCATCAAGTCACTAAGCTTAACCCAAATCTTAAAACCAATCAACACGTCACGAAACTAAAACCCTGCCAAATTCTATATTCAAAACTATCCTCTTATAAGTAGAAAATATACAAATTTTATGTGAAAGCCCTCATCGCATTAAAAACTTTTAAATTGGTCCGGAAGTCCTCTCCTTATCAAAAAAAAGTCTTTTCCATATCAAAATTTCAAATTCTTATTCTGATAGAAAAGTCCTCTGCCTGTCAGAGAAATTCATTCCTCATACCAAAATTTTACCACTTCATTCTAAAAAAATACTTGAACTCAATATTTAGTTCTAAATATTCAGTTTTACATATATTTAAATCTAAATGCATAGATATTTATCTGAACATGACTTTTAAATTTTAATCTCAGCCAATGTATTAGATACCATCTAATTGAGAATTAAAATATAGATTTAAAGGATTATCAGTTTCCTCTCTAATCTAATAATCTTTTCTTCTTATTTCTTTTTTTAAATATGTAATTTTGAAATTTAATAATTTGAATCTATGTTTAGACAAAGTCTAATTATGATTTAGAAGATAATTTCATCAATAAGCTTTCTTATTTACACATTTTCCCCGCTAGATAGAAAGTAATCTAATTTTACAATAGTAAGATCTTTAGATAAGTAGCATTAGTTTATAGCTTATGCGTTCTCTTAGGCTAAAGAAAATAAATTAAAAGATTTTAGAGGTTTTTGGATATTAGTCCTTAACATCTTTCATATTTTGAATTGGTCCCTCAAACCTTTTGAATTCTAGCTATTTAGTCTCTCAGATTTGTGAATTATACCAAGTTAACCTCTCTAGTTAGTTTTAGCCAAATAAATAGAAATTTGTGTTAACTTTACCAATTTTACTTGTTATTGCCATTGTATTATTGTCGTCTATTTGAATGAACTTAAATGAAACCACTACCCATCTTTATCTGACTTGAATTAAAACTTATCCAACCAAATCCATCCAAGCTCAAGACTAATTAATCTAAGGTCCTAGACCACTCTCTACTATAACCCATCTTCTCAGGGCGTGTTTGGTTTGAACAAAAAAATTAGAAATCGTAAATGAGAAAACTCAAATTCATTTTTCTTATGTTTGTTTTGAACCGGAAATTGTAAGTGGGAAAAGCCCTTTTTCTTTTTCCTTTTCCCGTTTACATCTTTCCTTTTCCAAACAGTCAAAGAAACTAAAGGCATTCTCTTCCTCCTTTAGATAGCAATTCAAAATATTGACAAATTAATATCAAAATATGAAAGATTTAAAGACTAATTATCTAGAAAAACTAAGAAAATATTAGTAATTCGGTGAAAATTCTAGAATCTTGGGATTATCTTTGTCCATTTTGATTCGTGTCAAATTTATAACTGTTTGGATTGAATTATATAATCTCCAATTGCTAAAATTGGTAACCAACCAAGTGCAATTTGATTTGATTCAATTCCCCACAACCATAGGCACACAATTCACATTCTTCATTAGATTTGTTAAAGAATATTATGCAGAGTTGCCACAAAACATACAGACCCCAAAAATCAAATCTATGAAAAAAATATATAAAAATGAAAGTAAACCTAGAGGGAATGAATAGGTGTTGTGCTAATCTAATGACAAATAATACGGAAATTAAAAATTATACACTAACAAAATTAATCACAAGTGATATCCAAAGAGTGAAAGTGAATTCTCGATGAATAACTCTAGAACTTCTCTTTAAAATTCTTCTAGACAAAGAGTTGAAGTGCTTCAATATCTCTTGGATTGATACAAGTGTAAGCACAATATCAAGTATGTATAGATGAACAATAATAGCAATGCGAGATATAGAGAGAGTAGAGTTGAGAGAGCCAAATGCAAACACAAGGATATGTTTCGAGGTTCGAACATCAAGCTCTACGTCCCCTCCTTCACCTAGAAGATTTTAACTCTCTCCACTAAGGACTCCACAAAAGATACAAATCCAATCCTAGAGGAGGCACAAAGCCAAGGCATAAAGCCGACGCACAAAGCAATCACCTCAACACAAGAGAGAAGAGATAAAAGCCAAATAGTGCTTACAGCATTTGGTGATCACAAAGATCACAAACAACACCTCTCATAATACAAGATCGTAGAGGATAGATTTGCAATGAATAGCTCAAGCTTGTGAGAAAATAAAGATTTTAGAAGTGAAGCACAAAAGAAAACACTTGAAAAAAAACATCTTGAAAGATATAAAAATTAGAAAATTAAAACTAGAATTTCTCAAAACTTGTTCATTTCTGAAAACATTGAAAAACAATAAAGATTTGGATTTTGAGTGCAAAAACTTTCGAAAACTTTGTGAAAAAAACTCTGTTGAAAGTGAGTAATTTAGCTCTTGAAAATCTTTTGCAAAATTCACCCAAAAACCCTATTTATATAGGCCAAGGATAAACTAATCGTTGAGGGTCAGAAGTGCCAAAACTGGCCTATCGATCGACTGTCTGGTTAATCTACCAATGTTAAAATTTTTGACCGTTGGAGTCTGGCGGTCGACCGGGCGGTCAACCTACTGGAGACCCAGACTGTACAATAGATCAACTTTGAGCACAATTTTGAGGTCTAAAACATTCGAATTTAAAAATAAGTATATAGAAAACATTTATAGATCTTTAAGTTATCTTTCTAATGCAACTTAATTCAAATCTATTTGACATCGAAGTAGAAAGTAAAGATCAAAATCCTGAAAGATGTCAAACCAAAAAATTGTAAACTATTTTCAGAACATGAATTGAGTTCAAACCAATATTTAAATCAGAAAACGATTATTGAACAAGAAATGTATCCATTAAAGTTATCTTTGTAATGCAATTTGAATTATATTAATTGAATATCAGAATAAAAAATTATGGCTAAAACACTAGAAGGGTGTCGAGCAAATCAGCAGAACAGCTGGCCGACCAGTCAACCGAGAAAACCCAGAGCTCTACAGATATAGTCAGTCAATTGAGCTTAGCTCTCTTGGACTCGTGCATGTCTGTGCACGTCGGTCAACCATGTGGTTGACCAGCACTGTTATCAGTCGGCCTCACGGTCGATCTACAGTAGCCCAAAAACACAATTTTGAAATTTTTAAATGAACTTTTGAAACCCAATTAAATTTCAATAAATCCCAATATATTTCACAAAAATAAGTTTAGGTAAATATAATGAAATAAAATATGTGTGTTAAAAAATTAACACATTTTACAAACATGTGAACTTAAATATAAATTCAATTTAGAAACCAAATTCTTATTTTCTGAGAACCAAACTTTTAAGTGAAAACTAGTTTTTTCCAAAACTGTATACATACAAAAACAAGTTGTTTAAATATAATTGAAGCTTAATAGTGTATGAATACACAAACAAAATGATATGAACTAGTTTTTGATGAAAATCAGAATATGAAACGTAAACCGATTAAACTGATACCAAATTTGTGTATGTGTGTGTGTAAGTTTGAGCAATTAAAACTAATCTATTTTTTACAAGAAATCTAAACTTACAAACTCTATACTTTAAGTATTCTTGTAGATCTTCTTTTTCAAGTAGACTTGATCCAAACTTGATTCTCTGAGTTGGACTCCTCTTTGAGTGCTTGATGTGATCTTTTGACTTGAGCTCTTGAATCTATGAGGAGTTTGCCTTATTTTTCAAGAAGAGATGATGGTCCAAGAAAATCCAATTGAGTTGAAGAAGATGAAGACTTGAAGCAGAAGAAGCAAATTAAGGTGAAACAGTTTTTTTTGGAGGCGATTGTGAGTTTTCTTTTCATGAGGAGTATGAATAGGATTTAATTCCTATTTAATGAAGGTTTGCTTTTAAATTAAAAGGTCTAGAATCCTTCTAAATCAAGAAGATCAATCCCTAAAAAGATTGATCAAGATTCTTCAACCATCCAAAGGCCAAGATTATCTCATAATCCAAATAGGAGTTGTTTTGTAAAATCCTATAAATAAAAGTTGTAACCAAAACATTACAATTACCTCAATCAAAAAAGTCTCAAGGAGTTTTTACAATAGAGAATCTCAAACAACCAGAGGAAGCCAAGAAAGAGAAGAGCAAGTTGAAGGTGTATAGAGAAAAGGTAATACTCTCTAAGGTTAGATTCAAGTAAAAGGTGAATACTCTTGTTGCATCAAGCGGAATGTTAGATCTCTTTGTACCAAGTCTATTAATAAAACTCTCTCAAATTCTCTCCCCGTGAATGTAGGCCAAGTTTGGGCCAAACCATGTTAAATCCTTGTATTCTTTTCTTCATTACTCTTTGGTATAGGTATTGCTAGTTTTCTTTACATCAAGCTTTCCTTTTGCAAGTACTTTCATATTGCCAAGTTTCGCTAAACGTCGATCCTGGGGTCTTAACTATTGGTATCAGAGTATATCATTTTGCAATAATTGGTATAGAGCTAAAGTTTATGGAGGGCAATATGTCAAAAATAGAAAGTTTTACGACAAAATTTGAGGTCGAGAAGTTCAATGGCAAAAGGAAACTCCGGCTTATGGTAAAAGAGAGTGAAGGTATTACTGGTGCAACAAAGTCTTCACAAGACCTTGTAGGATAAGTCAGCAAAACCTGTAGGTACGTCAAATAAGAATTAGGAGGAGATGGATCTAAAGACAGGAAACACAATCTAACTATGTCTCGCAGACGAGGTTATATACAATGTGATGGATGAAGAAACGGCTGCAGGATTGTAGTCAAGGTTAGAAACGTTGTATATGACAAAAAACCTCGCCAACAAGCTGTATCTGAAGAAAGAACTATATGGGCTACGCATGAAAGAAGGGACAACAATGTTGGAGCATCTAAACTTTTTCAATAAGATCATTAGCAAGCTTCTAGCTGTTGATGTCAAGATCGACAAGGAGGACAAGGTGTTGATACTTCTCAATTCTCTTCCAGAGTCATATGATCATATCGTCACCACCAATCTTTACGATAAGAAAACTCTCATCTTTGAGGAGGTCACATCAAGTCCCTTATCTAATGAGATTAGGAAAAGGCCAGCAGACAGGATCGGGTTTGGTGGCCACGGGAAGGAAAGGAAGAGGAGAAGGAAGAAAAGGTTCAAGCTCATCAAAGAGGTGTCACTTTTATCATAGGAAAGGTCATTAGAAGAATGACTACAAGTATCGACAAGAGTGGCTGAAAAAGAAGGGGCAATCTGTGGAGGCAGGCGTAGGAAGCGGTGTAGAGGACGCCAAAATATTAATAGCTTCTTACAAAGACAACACTTCTCAAGGTAAAGGCTAGATATTTGATTCAGGTAGTACAGTTCATGTATGTTCCAGAAAGAGCTGTTCAATAACTCCTTAGTTACAAAAGAGGAAGAGATTATCAAGATGGTGGATGGCTCGCTTGCGAGGTCATCAGCACTGGGACCGTCAAGGTTACAGGAAGAGATGGGACAGTGTATACTCTGAAAGCCATCTGATATCTCTCGGAGGCACGTATAATCTAATATCCATAAGGGTGCTCGATGGAGAAAGATGCTGGATCCCATCATAGTCAACCAAGGAGACAAGGCAATCCTGAAAGGAGAGAAGTGTGGAGGGTTATACAAGCTGAAGGAAGAAAACTCAGCTCGAGGTGGAGTTTCAAGGATAAGCTTGAAAGAGAGTTCATCGCGAGATGAAGCTTCAAGGAAGACTGTAATGGGACGTGAACCTGATCAATGTGTTACAGGAAAGAGAAAGGGTGCACTCGGGCAGGGCCTAAGATGGGCCAAGCTATTGTGAAAAATCAGCCAAAGGCCCCGAGGAGAGGGGGCAAGGATTAAAGGCTTTACGGTACAGTTACAACTAAGGAAAGAATCAAGATATTAATCCAAAATCTCAAGTTGCTTTACTAAAAGCTTGAAAAATAAGTCAAGGTGGAGATTGTTAGGATTTTGCCTTATTTTCAAGAAGAGATGATGGTCTAAGAAAATCCAATTGAGTTAGAGAATGGCTTGAAGTAGAAGAACCAAATTAAGATGAAGCAGTTTCTTTTTGAGGTGATTGCAAGTTTTCTTTTTAGGAGGAGCATGAATAGGATTTAATTCCTATTCAATAAATGTTTGTTTCTAAAGATTAAAAGATTTAAAATCCTTTTAGATCAAGGTGATCAATTCCTAAAATGATTGATCAAGATTCTTCAACCATCTAAAAGACAAGATCATCTCATAGTTCAAATAGGAGTTGTATTGTAAAATTCTATAAATAAAAATTGAAACTAAGTACTGTAATTACCTCAACCAAAGAAGTCTCAAGGAGTTTTTGCAACAGAGAATCTTAAACAAAAGAGACCAGAGGAACCCAAGAAAGAGAAGAGCTAGATAATACTCTTATAATTTAGGGCTAGATTCAAGTGGAAGGTGAATACTCTTATTGTATCAAGAGGAATGTTAGATTTCTTTGTACCAAGTCTATTAATAAAGCTCTCTCAAGTTCTCTCCCGTGGATGTAAGTCAAGTTTGGGCCAAACCACGTTAAATCCCTGTGTTCTTTCTTTATTACTCTTTATCTAGGTATTACTAATTTGCTTTTACATCAAGTTTTTATTTTGCAAGTACTGTTCATATTGCCACATTCCGCTAAACGTCGATCCTGGAAGTCTCAACAATTGGTTTCAGAGCATATCAATTTCGCAACAGAGTCATCATGTGATACCTTCAAACTTGACTGAGTCTTTTAGTGAAACTAAACATAAACTAAAATCTTGATCAATATCTGAAACTTAAACATAATAAGATCATTAGTACTTATAACTATATGAGTTAGTCATCATCAAAACTAGGGTGATGGGTTTTCGAGCCAATAAAAAAGTGGCAGACAAATCATCATATTAAACATTCTACCTGCTGAAATCAAACAATCCTAATGAAATTTTCAAATTCTCTCAACCCCTCAAAAGCCAAAACAAACTATTCACATTTCATATCCAAACCACCAAGAGTTGTGATCAGATGAACACCACATGCATCCTCACTCCCAATCATAACTATCTCAAAAAAGCAATTTAGAAATTATAATATCCCTACTCTATGATACCATGGAAATAATATGTAATAGTATCTTTAAAATGTATATGTATATTTTGTATTGATTATTATCTTATATCTTATGAGTTATGCTATGAATTGTTATTAATATCTATTATTAATTATTTATTTGAGATTGCTATTAAGGTGTTGTTAGAGTTATTAATACTACTATTAAGTGTTATTAATTAATCTTTATCATTACTAATTAATTATAATTGTTATTAATATCTAATTTTTTATTAATTGTTATTGTTAATGTGTTGTATATATTTATTTTAGCCCATTAACCGATTAATCCAATGCCCAAACCATTTAGCCATTATTCAAAACCCCAAACCATTTAGCCATTATTCAAAACCCCAAACCAAATCCTAATCCTAACAACTAAATAACTAATAAATCAAATGGTAACTAAATCCTATCTCCTAATCCATTCCCTAATCCTAAACTCCCTAATTTCCTCTTATCTTTCCAAACATAACACACACTCCCTTCACAGCACACCAATCCCACTCCTCCATCTCCATCTCCATCCCTTCTCCATGTTGTCGCCTGCACAGCTTCCCCAACCTCAGCTGAGGCCTCCTACCTCTTCGGCGAGTCCGTGATCAACAATACTGCCCCCCTTGTCGTGGTAGCCCCTTGCTCCACCACCGCACGCCTCCTTCGCGAGAGCACCAAGGCCATGCACCGCTCCTATCTCCCAAGCTGGCTGCACCCGACAGCACAAGTCCAACCCCCTCTCCTTTCCCTCTTGCAAGCTCCTCCCCATGCTCGGCGAAGCACCAAGCCATGGTCTTCTCCCCTTCTCAGCCTCAGGTCGCAACACAGCAGCCCCAGCACCAGTAGCAGTAGGCCGTCATGCGGCAACACCCCTTGGCAGCACACATTTGCAGCTTGCTGCTCTCCAACCGTCCAACAACCATAGCCCTCTGCCAACTGAGTTGCCTTCCTCTGAGCGCGAGTCTCTCCGGCGAGCCCTCGACCCCTCCTTGGCTTCTGTCTTTGCCGATCGCCGCCGCGCTCCGCCTCCTTCCTCTCCTCCTTGGCTGAACCCAGGCTGTGTTCCCCACAACCTTGTTGTGAGTGTCTCATCTCCCTCCTCTTTCATTTTGAGCATTATGTGTGTAATTATGAATATGTGTTAGTGAGTTTCCTTCTTTCCCTTTCTCTTTCTATTTTTCTCTGTCTCTGTAAATATACATTGCGTGTGTTATATACATTGTGTATGTTATTTAAATTGGTGTGTGTGTCATTTGCATTTATGTGTGTGTTATTTGCATGTGTTATGGGTAGATGCATGTGCATGGGTATTTAGGTGAATGAATGTATGTGTGTGCGCTTAATTAAATGTGAGTGTACATCATTACCATCACAATTTTGCAATCTACAAAGAACCCCTTTTGTTGATTAGAATAAGCAGCAAATTAATTGTCCACTTGGTATTCCCTAAAAAAAAAAAAAAAACTATAGCATAGTTCCTGCTGTTAAGACGCTTTTAATGAGGCTTGACTTCTTAAAAAAAAAAGTTTGTTCTGGGGGTAAAGGGGTAACTGATTTACATGTACCTTTCTATATTAAGTGATCTGCATTTGCTTGTATTTGCATATTCAAGAATTATTAACCTTGTAGCAGCTTGGGTATGTATGATGAAGACTGATGATTTAACAGTTGGGGTCGTAGGATCATATTTGCAAGGGACGGGTGACGGTTGGAACAAAACAAACTTGGTTGAGATGGTTAAAGTACGGGAAGGTTACTGGTTTAAGTGAAAAGGTGACCCTTACTAGAGCTAAAGCTAACGAGATGATTTTCATTTCTCCAACTCTGAAGAACTAGGACAAAGGTTCTTTAATTATGATTATTATTAATATTATTATTGTTCCAGAAATATCAGTTTTGCAGACAATATGTAATGTTGATTTCTTTCATACTGTTAACTTGAGGAGAGTTTGCCTTACTTGTTTATTTAATTTTGTGCATTTTAAATTATCATTTCATATGAGTGTCTTTATCATGTTTAAATAAGAGTTCTTTTATATTTAAATTATTGTTCATGACGAGTCACACCCGATGATCACTGTTTCATGTTCACGTATGTCCAACACCAAAGAATGCTTAGATAACCTTAAAAAATATCATAATTTCACTCGAAGACCTGAATCACTGTACATGACATCTACCTGATAACAATATTGTGCATGTTACTGAAAGTTCTTGGGAAAGTATTGTTAGACCGTAATACTCGTTACAGCTCTATTCATCATATACACGGTTATCGTTACTGTTCATCGTGTATATGATTATTGTTACTGTACTGTTACTTTTACTGTCACCATATCGTCCCAATATTCTCGATAACACGGACATTGATTTATTTAACTGAATTGAATAGATAATAATGTAAATGAACAACTTACATTGGGATTGAAAAAATTGATGGAAGAGACAGCGTCTGCATTTTGGTGACCTAGGATACGGTTGCCCAGCCGACTTACAATTCCACTGCAATGTACCGGAGATGACTGATATCCCAACTGTTTATTGTTCCACAGTGTTACTATGAGTTTATGAAATCATCTGAGGGGGTGAATAGGTGACTAGCTAATCTAATAGTGAATTAATGCGGAATTAAAACTATTTATGCAAACTAAAAATCTTAAGCTAAACACACAAAGTATAACCTAAGAATGTAGCCGGATTCTCCGTGAAGGGCTCTGGACTATCTCCTCAAGATTCCTCTACATAAGAGTTGAGGTGCCCTATGGCTCTCTTGGTTGAATACAAGTGTGAGCAAACAAAACCCAAGCATATAACAATTAAGCACATAATATATCAAGCATGTAAGAGATATGAGCAATAAGCATAAGGAAGATATAAACAAAAGTGAGAGATAGAGAGAGCAATCGCAAACACGGGAGATTTGTTTCTAGGTTCGAGCACCTCGCTCTATATCCCCGCCTTCAACACTATAAAGGATTTTCACTAAAAAGATTCCACCAGATCACTCGATGCTGCAACACCTACAAGCGAGTTCACACTAGAACTCCTTTGGACTCTCTACTCCCTTTCTTGTTACCGCAAGAACAACACACGCAAGCACACTAGCTTGCCGAGACCGCACCTCTACACCGAACTCTCACTAAAACTCGAAACACCACGAACCCAAAGTCTGCCTCCTCAAAGTACAATGTAGGACACTTTGGTGATCATAACACTTTGATCACCTAAAATCCTCTCACAATAAAGATCCCTATAGAATTGATATAGCAATGGATAGCTCAAGTGTGTGTGAGAAAAACAAGGATTGATTTATGGTGAAAAACTCAAGAAATCTCTTTTTCAAAACACTCTTGAAAAACTCTCCTTTTAATATGGAAGTATTGGCACTAAAACATGTGGAGAAAACCTCTAGAATAGATAGGAAAAAATGGCTTTAAAACTCCACAAAAATTTTATTTAAAACAGCTCAAGGAAGCCCCAATTTATAGACATCCAAAATCTGCCCGTTGGAGGCCAACTCAACAGTCTAGACTGCTGACGGTCGACCGCCCGGTCGACCGCTAACGGTCGGATTTTGACCGTTGGGAAGGCCGGTCGACCGGCCGGTCGACCGCCAACTGGGCAAAGGCCTAGCGGTCGACCGCCCGGTCGATCGGGCCATTTTCAGAGAGCAGAAGCTCTCTGGCAGTCGACCGTTCGGTCGACCGGCCCAACCTGTGCACGTTTTGTGCACGTGGGTCGACTACCCGGTCGACTGACCTCTGTCTCGGTCGACCGTGCGGTCGACCGGCAGAAGGCCAGAAAACAGTTTTGGGATTTAAAAACTTGTTATTTTTCCTTCAATAAAATCTCATAAATTCTCTAAAAATCTACAAAAATAAGTTCAGTAATATACTTTGATATACAAACATGTTTGAGTAAAAATCAAAACATGTTACAAATATTTTGAACTATTTTTGTGTTATGAAAATTTTGGCTTTAAACAAAATCCGTATTTTTCGAAATCGATTTTTCCAAAATTTCTCCAAACACAAGAACAAGATATTTTAAACACTTTTAAAGCTTCGTGTGTATGGATATGATCCACTACACATATATGATGAAATATCTATGTTTTTGACATTAAGCTCTAAAATAGTTTTGGTTAAAACATATGTATATATGAAAAACAAAAATCAAAACGGTATTTTTCCAAAACAAAAACTCTTTAATGAAAATACATCTAAATCTTGTGTGTGTGAGTATATATAATACTTGAGCAATTCACCAACTAATCTTTCCTTTACATTTTATCTAAAAATAAAATCTTACTAAAAGCAAATCTAGACACAAGTCTTCTCTTGAAGGTTTTCACTTGAAAATCTTCTTCTCCTTCATGACTTGGTCCAAATCATGATCCAATGAGCTAGACTCCTCATGAGTATTTGATGTGATCTTGATGCATAGGCTCTTGAATCAACACGTGCTAGCTCTAAAACTTGACTTGAAATTCTTTGTTGAAACTAAACACCTACTAAGATCTTGATCACATATCTGAGACTAATTAAATACAAGATCATTAGTACTATAACTACATGAGTTAATCATTATCTAAACTAGAGTGATAGGCCTTTGAGCCAACAATCTCCCCCTTTTTGATGATGACAAAACTCATGGAATTATATATGCATGGATTAAAGTTAAGCTTCATAGAAGCTCTCCTTAACTCATGCATAACAAATAACAAATAGATTTTGCAATGAAGTGCATAAACTAAACAAATATATATGCATAAACAAGGTGAGAGAAATATACATAAATCAAAAGTCCTTTTTCCCAAAAACCTTCTCCTCCTTTTTGTTTAAACATTCTAAATCATTCTCCCTCTTTTTGTAAAATGCATAAACTCAATATATGCAAAAACTCAAATATGCATATATAAACTCAAAATCTTTCTCCCACTTTTTGTCAATCATCAACAAAGGGACAAAATAGAACAAATCAAGAATAATGATATATATGCGATATACATTCATGAAGAGGAAACGCTAAGTTAGCTTCCTTGCATTCATGCCTTATATGAAGAAGGGATGACAAGCCCTAACTCACATAACGCATAATATATAATGCATAAGTAGAGATATTAAGTTCCCCTACACACGTGTATCACATAAAGAAGAGATGTTAACCTCCTCAATATAAGATACACTCAACATGAATCTATATATAGAAGAGATGTTAAGCTCCCCTTGCATATAGACAATACATATCAAAATATTCTTAACACAAATTGTTATAATATTTAAACAAATTTTGAGATACCATTTGTAAATATTTTAAGATACCAATTGTAAATAAACAATCAAATTTTGAATTTTTCTTAAATCAACAAATCAATTTGAGATATCACAAGATTTTGATACCATATGAAATAGGAAATTTGTGATACCAATTGAAATTGAAACATTTGTACATATTGATATTAATGAAAGAAAATATTTTATATTTGATATCAATTAAAATATATGATAAATTTTGATACCAAATAGGTAAAACATATTGATACCCATTGAAATTTAAACCCAATTGGAAATTGAAATATATTGATACCAATTGAGGTATATTGTAAATTTTGATATCACTAAAAATACCAATTGAAAATAATGCATAAGCTTATTAAAATACCAATTGAGATACCAATTGAAATCAAGATTTAAGTCAAGCTTAGCATAAACATAAGTTGTGCTTTAGTCATGTAAATATATTGTAAATCAAGCACAAGCAAATCATATATATGTATGAAAATGAAAATACCAATAGAAATTAATATTATTTGAAATTTAAAGCATACATATATAGAAAACAAAATATGAGTATACACAAAAATATCAATTATAATACCAATTGAAAATATGATGAGAAGCAAGTGTATAACTCATAAAGATCCACCCTTTTCAGGCACATGATAAAAGATATGTAATTTGAGCATACAAGGCATGGTCGCCCATCCATCCGCCCTTTTAAAGGGTAGAAGTTTGTAAAAATAAGATTTGAAAATAGTTGTATTGTGAAAACAGTACCAAATGAAGAATAGATAACTAGTTAAAGTAATTTTTAAAACTAGTTAAAGATCCTTCAAACATGAAACCAAATTATATATATCTTATGAATCATACCAAATACACAAGAATTGACACTCGAAATCGATAATGCTCATAAAAGTGTTCATGAAACAAAGTCATGAATAAACGAAGAAATAATGTGAGTGTACAGGCATCATGTGTATAGAATATTCATGAAAATAGTCAATGAAGCTCAAAACAAATATGAATATCATTATATCAAACAAATATGATAAACATAAAGATTTTATTTTTCATTAAACTTCAAGGTATATGTATGATTTATCAAAACTTACAATACACATACATATCCTAAAGTTAAATGAGTCCAAAATAGAATATTGCATGAAAAGCAAATGACTCAAGGGATACATGTATATTTATTAGTTTTGGACAAGGATTACATATACATGAAGCAAAACATGCAAAAAGATAGGCAAAACAATTTAAATGGGGGCATCATCAAAACTAGGCTATACATGTGCATGTAGTGAGTACAAATGAGTAATTAAGTGCAAACATATATGAATCAAATATTGCTCACTACTTATACAAGTATATACACAAGTTTTGACAAAAACTACATCTAAATAAGTATTTACCATATGAAATACAGAATATGAACATGCTAAAAATTATCAATGTAAAAGCATGTAAATAAAATAGGAGTTTAGAGATAGTTACCAAACTAAAGAACTATACTCTAAATCTCCAAAACATGATGGTCTTCCCACCAACCTCCTTGATAGTGATGCATCAATTTGTAGTGTCCATCAAGCCCATGCATCCACCACCAAGGCACCAACCCTCTCACGTCATGTGAGAGCCCACACCTACATCAAACACAAGAGGTGAGAATTTTGGTACTCATTTTCTTTGGGTTCATGGGGGTTAGCTTTATTTGGAACCTAAATATTTTTATTAGCAAAATTTAAAGAATTTACTCTATCATAATAAAATTTTGCTAAATGGCCTTTGTGACGGCAATGTGTACACGTGTACCACTAGTATGCACATGAGAATGAGTAGCACATGAGAATGAGTATGATCATGACGTGTAAAGTGTGCATATGTGTGTCGTGGGTGATGTGCATGAACATGTGGAGCTTGTTTCTTTTGAAACAAGGTTTCCAATCTATTATGGTTAAATGCACAATTGCTCAAAATTGAGCTCAAACAATTTATTCTATTTTTTTAAAAATTTAATCTCATTTTTATCAATGTTTGTAGCATGATGAGAATGAAAATCAACATTCTTTTTCTTTTTAGAAACATGTTCTTTTTCTTTTTCAACAATTTTTCTTTTCAAAGAGTAATTTTCATTCAAAACAACTTCTTTTTCCTTTTCCACTAAAACAATTTTATTTTTCACAGAAGTATTTCCTTCACAAAGATCATTCAATTTAGAAGTCAAGAAAATATTGTCCTTTTTAACATGTCATTTTCTTTTGAAATGTTTTCCAATTTAGTTTGAAAAGAATCTTTTTCTTTTAACAAGGAATCAAAATTATTTTTCATTTTCTTATATCCTTTTTAAGTAACTCATAATTTTCAAGAAGTTGTTGACAAAATGATTCAAGCTCATCATAAGACATATCAACATCCTCTTCTAACTCGGATTGGGAATTTACCTCAAGGGGGTTATCCCCTTGGACCATGTAGCATACGTTGGAAGCCTCACTTCCAACATCCGAGTCGCCCCCGCATAGTATTGCTCTCATTCGCCAAGGGAGACAATAGTGTTCCATACTACAAAAGTCGAATTAAAGTTAGAAATCCTACATAGATAATCATCACTTAGGGCTGACTTCAAACATGAATGGCTTTAGAGTTAGCCTCAAGATACTTGCTATTACTAAAGTTTGAATCCTTAATGGTAGCAAGATAAACATGAATGCCTAGGGCTTTGAGGTATAATGACATCTTAACTTTCCAAGTTTGGATGTTAAGAATATCAAAAGTAGGAGGTGTCATGAAATCCATGTGTGTGTAAATAAATATTGTGATTAGCTACAAATGAGAATCTTTAACTCAAGATTGTTAGACCCAAATCAAGAGCCCGAGGCTTTGATACCAATTGAAATTACCTAGAGGGGGTGATGAATAGGTGACTAGCTAATCTAATGGTGAATTAATACAGAATTAAAACTATTTATGCAAACTAAAAAATCTTAAGCTAAACACACAAGGTATAATTTAAGAGTGAAGCCGGATTTTCCGTGAAGGGCTCTGGACTATCACTTCAAGATTCCTCTAGATAAGAGTTGAGGTGCCGCTATGGCTTTGGTTGAATACAAGTGTGAGATAACAAAACCCAAGCATATAACAATTAAGCACACAATATATCAAGCATGTAAGAGATATGAGCAATAAGCATAAGCAAGATATAAATACAAGTGAGAGATAGAGAGCAATCGCAAATACGGGAGATTTATTTCGAGATTCAAGCACCCTTGCTCTACGTCCCCGCCTTCAACACTATGAAGAATTTTCACTAAAAATGATCCCACCGGATCACTCAGTGTCGCAACACCTACAAACGAGTTCACATTAGAACTCCTTTAGACTCTGTAGTCCCTCTCTTGTTCCCGCAAGAACAACACATATAAGCACACTACCTTGTCGAGGCCGCACCTCTACACCGAGCGCTCACTAGAACTCGAAACACTGCAAACCCGCAAGTCCACCTCCTCAAAGCATAATGTAGAACACTTTGGTGATCACAACACTTTGATCACCTGAAATCCTCTCACAACAAAGATCCCTATAGGATTGATATATAGCAATGGATAGCTCAAGTGTATGTGAGAAAAACATGGATTGATTTGTGATGAAAAACTTAAGAAATCTCTTTATTAAAACACTCTTAAAAAACTCTCCTTTTAATATGGAAGTATTGGCACTAAAACATGTGGAGAAAACCTCTACAATAGATAGGAAAAACTGGCTTTGAAACTCTCCAAAAATCTTATCTAAAACAGCCCAAGGAAGCCCCAATTTATAGGCATCCAAGATCTGCCTGTTGGAGACCAACTTAGCAGTTCAGACTGCTGATGGACGACCGCCCGGTCGACCGCCAGCGGTCGGACCGTTGGGAAGGGCCGGTCGACCGCCAACTGGGCAATGGCCTAGCGGCCGACCGCCCGGTCGACCGGGCCATTTCCAGAGAGCAGAAACTTTCTGGCGGTCGACCGTGCAGTCGACCGGCCCAACCTGTGCATGTTTTGTGCATATAGGTCGATCGCCCGGTCGACCGACCTCTGTCTCGGTCCAGAAAATAGTTTTGGGGATTTAAAAACTTGTTATTTTTCCTTCAATAAAATCCCATAAATTCTCTAAAAATCTACAAAAATAAGTTCAGTAATATACTTTAATATACAAACATGTTTGAGTAAAAATCAAAACATGTTACAAACATTTTGAACTATTTTTGTGTTATGAAAATTTTAGCTTTAAACAAAATCCGTTTTTCCAAATCGATTTTTTCAAAATTTCTCCAAATATAAAAACAAGATATTTTAAACACTTTTGAAGCTTCGTGTGTATGTATATGATCCACTACACATATATGATGAAATATCTATATTTTTGACTTTAAGCTCTAAAATAGTCTTGGTTAAAACATATATATATGAAACACCAAAATTCAAAACGGTATTTTTCCAAAACGAAAACTCTTTAATGAAAACACATGTAAATCTTGTGTGTGAGTGTATATGATACTTGAGCAATTCACCAACTAATCTATCCTTTACATTTTATCTTAAAATAAAATCTTACTAAAAACAAATCTAGACAAAAGTCTTCTCTTGAAGGTCTTCACTTGAAAATTTCTTCTCCTTCATGACTTGGTCCAAACCATGATCCAATGAGCTTGACTACTCTTGAGTGTTTGATGTGATCTTGATGCACAAGCTCTTAAATCAATACGTGCTAGCTCCAAAACTTGACTTGAAATCCTTTGTTAAAACTAAATACCTACTAAGATCTTAATCACATATCTGAGACTAATTAAACACAAGATTATTAGTACTATAACTACATGAGTTAATCATCATCAAAACTAGAGTGATGGACCTTTGGGCTAACAGTTTACTGTTCACAGTGATACATGAGTATTGTTGTTGTTACTGACTACTTGGCGGAGGGCCTTGTTCAGCGTCAGGCATCTGGGCCGCAGTCGCGGTATCTACGGGACCCACCTAAAGCATGGACAATATCTCTTACCGATCAGTTTTAATAATTTAGGACCCTGATTGACACGTGTAGTAGGCATAGTATGGGATGCGTCAATTACAGGTTGCAGTTGGTGTTCGCTGATATAATTAATAATGATAAATTGTTATTATGTATTGTAATTGACTGTATTCACTTGACTGAACTCATATAAGTTATGATAGACATATGACTGTACATATGATTGGTAGTGAAAAGTGCATTTTTATCATTATATTTACCATCACATTTTCATATTTATTCCTATAATTCTGCACATTTACTAATATTTTATGATTTATTGTGTGCAGGCCTCGAAATATTAATAAAGCCTAAAAAGAAGCCCAAAAGCCCAGATTCAAGCCCAATGTAAAAGTTGCAAATATTAATTGCCAAAATTACAAATACACAAGGGCCAAAGTTGCAAATACAAAGAAGAGGGAAGGATAAACTTCTATTCAACCCTAAATACTAGCAGGATGAGGATAAAAGCCAAAGAAGGATAGCAAATTTCGTTTAAAAGATATGGGAAGATTTGAGATCTAGGGTAACTTGCTTCCCAAGTTATCTCGAAATCTCAAGATGAAGAGCGAGATTCAACTTCCAGAAGAAAAAGACCAGATGGACGGACCAGGAGAAGCCACGCGCCAAAGCGCGTGGCCATCTGCTACTGTTTGGCCGCGGAAACGCGGCCCAAGCCGCGTTTTCGCGGCATTATGGATGAAGTCGGGTACCAGTTTTCGTCGTGGAGTTTATCTTGGACTCTACTCCCTTCTGCACCTATAAATACTCTTGCAGTGCAACCGAGAACAGCGTCCAGAGGCAGAGCCAGAGGGCCAAATCTAGGGTTTTAAGTTTTCTTCTTCTAGTTTAGGTTTTCTTTCCTTTTCTTTTTTGTATCTTTTATGTAAGTGAGGGAGATAGCTATGTTCAGAGTGACACCGATGTATGCTTCTCTTCTCTTCGTTTGTTTCAAGCAATAAAGGTAATATTTTTCTTCTGTTAATTGCTTTTACTTTTCTTTTTGTTTTCTTCTCTTTTTCTATTTTATCTCTGTTGGTTTGTGATGAGTATGCAAGTGATTTCTGAAGCACAAGTATAACAAGTCTTAGCGAGTGCCAACGATACTTCATGGTGATGTTCTCCTCCTCAAGGTACGTATCAATTCATACTTGCCAAGGCTTGAAGATATAATGCGAATAGGGGACTGAGATCGATCCTATGGTTTATGCGTTCATGCCTCCAAAGTAAGGTAGAAAGTGTTAAGATTTCATATGTTTCTTCAACCAAACTGAGGTTAGTGTTTCTTCCTTTTCTTTTCTTTTCTTTTCTTTTATTCTTGTAGATTAAATCACAACACTTCTCCCAATTCTTTCTTTTCCGACTCATTGTAAAATACCGCTTTCTTTCTAAACTAACTTTAATTAATATTTTCTTATTTTCCTTTTAATTAACTAAAAAAAGGAGAAATTTTTAGAGATAACTTACAAACGCTTTCATCGCTAGTCCCTCCCTGAGGATCACGACCCGCATAGCCACTGCTACCGCGGATTCGAATTGAGCACTTGCACATTTTGTTCTAAATCTAAAATACTTTATTTTGTGTGCAGGAAAAAACTCAATCAAAATTTTGGCGCCGTTGCTGGGGAGGGACGGTAAGTTTTTCTCTAAATAAAAAAATTAATTAATTCTTTTATTCTTTCTGTTTGCAGTTTGGAGAACAGGAAAACTAACAGCAGAAGTGGACATATAGCAACTCTGTGCCTCTGCCCTCGAAGGCAGAGCATCAGAGCCTACTACAGTGACGCGGATCTGCGGCAATAGCCGCGTTTCCGCGGCCTTAGTAGTTCATTACTGACATATTTTTCTGCAGGTTGCTACAAATTGTAATATCTGTTTTCTACTTTGTTAAATTTTGTTCTGTGATAAACCTGTATACTGCTAATTAGTCAACAGTAAAATATTTGTTGAAAAAGATAAAAAAATTGATTAGACGTTTGCATCCTAGGCACGTGTCTTTTCAATTCCTTTATTTTACTGTTGAAGAGTGCTGGAGCAAGGTACGTTCGCATTGCATGTAGAATAGGACTCATCTCTTGGTTGATTTTCATGCTTTGAGTGAATCTTATTTACATATTTTGTACACTTACACAAATTTATTCTAAGGGCATAACCCATTAACAAGATAAGGTGGGGATTTCATCACCCTTCCTTGGCCCAAAAATCAGATTCCAAGCACTCACTAACCCAAGCCTAATTAAAATTAAGTAGACGTTGGCCCTAGGGACATCTCGGACTCAATTAGGAGATTATCCTAAGGGGAAACAGTGCTGGAAGTTGACTCCTGCCAAATCAGTGTCTAGGAAGGGGATTGAGGGGCGAAAGCCCGAAGATTGGTGGTTATTTAATTAAGGAACGTCTTTGACGGAAAACCTCCCACCAATCTTGCCTTGACCTGGCTGATTAACTTGTGGTCAAAGTCTGCACCCTACCTCCCGTGGACAGTCTAACCAGTTAGGAGTCGTCTAGATCATAAGTCTACCCTAACTTAGGATAAAAAAAAATTTCTTTTTGTTTGCTTATTTGTTTGTTTTCTTTTTCTTTGTTTGTGTTTGTGTGATATGGCCTATAACAACAATTTTTTCAACTTTAATGAGAATCCATATTACACACCAACCTCTTATTCGGATATTACCAACCCGGCATATCATAACTTTGACCAACCTAGTGTGCCAGATTGGTCTTATCCGAATCATTACATGCCCCAGTCCCAATACTATAAACAAGATTGGAATAATCATCACTACTCTTCACAGAGTCAATGGGGATTCAATACCCCTGAGCCATATGGTCAACCACCTGTTCAACCATTATCTTCATATACGTCTCTTTCCACATCACCAAGGTTTCAGTCCACCATTGATCTATTCGATGGGTTAGAAGAAAAAGTGGATCGGTTGCAAGATATAATGTGATCAAATTTCTAGACTTTCCAACATTCTTGAGCAAGTTGATAGAAACAAGAATCATTCTGTCTAGAAGACCTTGATCAAAATTCAATTTCATCACATCAATATGAACTTGCTCAACCCCAATCCTTGGACAAATTGGCTAGTTTTAATTTCAATGAGATTGAATTAGATTGTGAATGTGAACCCGATCCCCAACTTTGCGATTCAGTTTCTATTTTCGAATCTATGTTGACTCCGGTATCCTTACCCAATTTGGACCAATTTTCTGAGCCAACATTTATTCCTGTGCCCATAGATCATGAAATTGAATCACCCATTTTTGATGATCATCATATTGAACTTGACCAATTTCATACTTTTGAAAGTCCCATTAACAAATTGGCAAGTTCTCATTTTTATGAGATTGAACCTAATGAAATATGTGACCTAGATTCTCAAATCTATGATCAAGTTCAAATTCCCGAATCATTATTGACTCCTGTTTTGTTACCCGACTTAGGTAATATTTTAGAGTCAGTTTTGATTCCCACACCTATCATTCCTGAACTTGAATCACCAATATTGAGTCACATTCCATTGTGGGAAGATGATTGTGGACTTGAGTTTCAACTTCTTGACTTGGACACACTCCTTGAACTAAGCTCGACTCTTGAACCCTTACTTGATTTAAGTTTCTTTCCTGAGTCGGTATTCGTTCCTGAACCTATCATTCTTGAGTCCAAGTCAACCATTCTACCAAGTCACATTCTTTTGTTGGACATAGGTATAGACCATGCCTCTGTGATGATTTTTCAGGACTGGTCATGTAAAGGGAGTAAGTTTCACGAGAGGAACTTCCATGATCCTATTCATTCTGGGGACTGTAAATATGTAAATAAAAAAGAGGTCAATAAAGGTAGGTCCCGTGAACTACCACATTATCTTGATTGGGCCGCCTTTCGTGGACCAATTAGACCACCACCGGAACCACCACCTTAAGGTAACTTCCGCCTTCCCTTATTCTTTTTCATGCATATATGCATTCATTTCATACATTGAGGACAATACATGAGATAAGTGTGGGGGTGGGCTTTACTAACATACTAACATAGTTAGAAGCTAACAAAAATTTGCTAATAAAAAATTCTAAAAAAAAAAGCCAAAAATATATATAAAAAGGACAATATTTTGACTTATCTTTTGAAAGAAATCTAAGTTAGTCTTAAGAATTAGGAAAATCATGATTAGGATTTCTAAAAACTTGGTCAAAATAAATAAATTGTTGAATTTTAAGTATAGGAGGAGAAATTGAATAAGTATTTAGTCTTAATTTTTACCTTAATGAAATGTGCATACCTAATGCATATCTAGGATTCTAAGACAAAGACCTTGTGCCTCATAAAAAAATTATAAAAAAAAAATCACCAATTAAGCTGGATACATGTGCCTCAAGAAGCATAAGTACTCATGCCTAAAGGTGAGTAAATAAAATAAAGTCCTTAGTTTTGGGGCCTAGTTCACTCGAATTTGAGTCCGCGGGGTGTTTTCTCACCTGGTGCCCTAAAGCCAACCGGTTTGGGAGTCATCGACTTTAAGTTCGTTACATGGGTGGATTAGAAAGCCTAAGGAAATTAAGGAAAAATTACTTATATATGTATTAACACATCTAATAGTCAATTAGTTAGGTATGAGGGCCTCAAGAAGCCTTAATGCTTATATGAAAGAAAATTAGATGCGTTATACATATTAAAAAAATTTTAAAAAAAAACAGAGAGAGGCATGAAAGTCCAAGTTAAGGAATTCCTAGTAAAAATTCATAAGGATGCAAATGATTTTGGTAACGAAAAAGACTATACACAAAATTCAATTTTGATCCTTACTTAAAAATGAAAACAATTCACTTTATTAAGACTAAGTTTAAGAATGAATAAAAATGATAATCCTAAAACTTATAGACTACTTAGTCTCTTCAAATATAATTCGAATATTCTCCTTTTGTGGATTTTGTGGGTGTAATCCGCTGAAATCCCTCACGAGACAACACTCGTCCGCTAGGGTAACCTAGGGGTTTAACGGCTTGTTGCACATGCTAAGTGCAACCGTGATTCCTACGAAAGTGAGTTAGGTTAGATTAATTTTTCTTTTCTTTTTCTCTTTGATTTTTACTCGAGGACGAGCAAAAAGATAAGTGTGGGGGTGTGATTGGTAGTGAAAAGTGCATTTTTATCATTAGATTTACCATCACATTTTCATATTTATTCCTATAATTCTGCACATTTACTAATATTTTATGATTTATTGTGTGCAGGCCTCGAAATATTAATAAAGCCTAAAAGAAGCCAAAAGCCCAGATTCAAGCCCAATGTAAAAGTTGCAAATATTAATTGCCAAAATTGCAAATACACAAGGGCCAAAGTTGCAAATACAAAGAAGAGGGAAGGATAGACTTCTATTCAACCCTAAACACTAGCAGGATGAGGATAAAAGCCAAAGAAGGATAGCAAATTTCGTTTAAAAGATATGGGAAGATTTGAGATCTAGGGTAACTTGCTTCCCAAGTTATCTCGAAATCTCAAGATGAAGAGCCGAGATTCAACTTCCAGAAGAAAAAGACCAGATGGACGGACCAGGAGAAGCCACGCGCCAAAGCGCGTGGCCATCTGCTACTGTTTGGCCGCGGAAACGCGGCCCAAGCCGCGTTTCCGCGGCATTATGGATGAAGTCGGGTACCAGTTTTCGTCGTGGAGTTTATCTTGGACTCTACTCCCTTCTGCACCTATAAATACCCCTGCAGTGCAACCGAGAACAGCGTCCAGAGGCAGAGCCAGAGGGCCAAATCTAGGGTTTTAGGTTTTCTTCTTCTAGTTTAGGTTTTCTTTCCTTTTCTTTTTTGTATCTTTTATGTAAGTGAGGGAGATAGCTATGTTGAGAGTGACACCGATGTATGCTTCTCTTCTCTTCGTTTGTTTCAAGCAATAAAGGTAATATTTTTCTTCTGTTAATTGCTTTTACTTTTCTTTTTGTTTTCTTCTCTTTTTCTATTTTTATCTCTGTTGGTTTGTGATGAGTATGCAAGTGATTTCTGAAGCACAAGTATAACAAGTCTTAGCGAGTGCCAACGATACTTCATGGTGATGTTCTCTCCTCAAGGTACGTATCAATTCATACTTGCCAAGGCTTGATGATATAATGCGAACAGGGGACTGAGATCGATCCTATGGTTTATGCGTTCATGCCTCCAAAGTAAGGTAGAAAGTGTTAAGATTTCATATGTTTCTTCAACCAAACTGAGATTAGTGTTTCTTCCTTTTCTTTTCTTTTCTTTTCTTTTATTCTTGTAGATTAAATCACAACACTTCTCCCAATTCTTTCTTTTCCGACTCATTGTAAAATACCGCTTTCTTTCTAAACTAACTTTAATTAATATTTTCTTATTTTCCTTTTAATTAACTAAAAAAAAGGAGAAATTTTTAGAGATAACTTACAAACGCTTCCATCGCTAGTCCCTCCCTGAAGATCACGACCCGCATAGCCACTGCTACCGCGGATTCGAATTGAGCACTTGCACATTTTGTTCTAAATCTAAAATACTTTATTTTGTGTGCAGGAAAAAACTCAATCAACACATAACCAGAATGTATACCAGACTAGTAACATTGCTAAGTTGCACATTCGAGCATTAGTTGTCGGTTTTATAAGTAGTATTCCTTTACCTGCAACCTATCATTTGATCAATTATCTTTCAGTTACATTTTCATTCATGATTATTTTGTTATCATTTATTTGCAGTGTATCATGTAGTGATATATGTACACAATGTTTATATGCACGAGCTCCTTCCCTTTTTCTTATACACTCACTGGGTCACATTCTGATGACCCTAGATTTGCACGTCCAAAAATTGGACGTTTTATTTTCGATCAAGTTCCGTTGAGATTGTATATACTGGAGGAGCTAGAGTATCTCTATTTATTTTGGTATTCTTGCTTTTCTTTATTCCTGCTATTATTTTCTTATTCATATATATCACACTTAGCTTCTATTCCATTCCTTATTTCATCTAAGATCATGTGTGGACATTACATGTATTATTGCAGTAATATTGATTTATGATAGGAGATTTTTATAGCTTGGTCAGGTTACTTTATGCTTAGCGTATATGTGTGGGGTATTTTTCTTGCGTAAATATGTCGCCGACTATCATCGCGATTCCGTTTTCATGTATTTTGGGAATCAAAGCGTGACAGGATTTTCTTGGTATCAGAGCCAGGTTTCTGATTAAATTATTGTTAACTGGGCTTCCTTAATATAATGTTTGAGCCAGATTTACTCAAAGAGGACCTAGTTCTTACTAGTGACATGAGACAAGTTGTATTTATACTGCAATATACATATACTATTCACACTATGATACTGGGAAGTGGGTTTGAAAACAAAAGGATGAAACAAAAGTGAACTAAAAGGATGGTAAAAACAATGATAGAAAAAATGATAAAAGGTTTTGGAAATAATTTTTAAAACAAATAGAAAGAAAGAAGAAATCTATGAAAGAAAACTCATGGCTACTATCTACTAATTGCTCCACTAACCATGCTAACATCTTAGTTATAGTTGCCTCACATTGATCCTTAGCCATCATTAGTCCTTTACTTCAAGAGAAGATACAAAGCATGACGCATAAGATTGTTAATCAACATTCAAATCACACATCCATACCACAAAATAAGTTATAAATTACTATTAAATTATCAAAACTAAGTAAAGGTAAGTATGAAATAAAGAAGACATTGCAAGTTAGCTTATTAGTGGCTAGATGTTAGAATGTTAGAATGTTAAATCCATCATCATGAGCCATCAATGGCTCTTGCAAGAGCAAGGCCATGTAGATACTATTAGATTCATGTGGATTATCAAGAAGAAGTTAGATGATTAGTTGTTAGTAGTTGATTGCCATGAAATGAAATAGCTAGTCATGTTAGAGGTTAGAGAAGAAACCATTGAAGAAAGGAGGAAGATTACATAGATTGTCACTATCTCTTACATTGATCTCTCATTCTCTCTCTGAATCTCTCTCTGTCCTAATACATGAATCAAAAAGAGAAAATAAAATACAAAAAAAAGAAGAACACCTACACTACACTACACTAAGGGCCTGTTTAGTTGTCGTAACTGACCGTAATTCGTAAGTCGTAATTAGTAAAGTCTTTTATAGTTGTAAATGAGTTACATGCATGTAAGCTTCATGGTGTTTGGTTGGTAATATAAAGTTGTAAGTGGAAAAGTGTATTGTGTTTTACGATATTTGGTTGTCGTAATGTGTAAGCCGTAAGTGAAAAAGTTGACCACAAAATTAACTATTTGGTGATTTAAAAAGTTTTAATATTGCAAATAAATATTAAAATGCTAAATATTAAAAAAAATTTAATATTAACATAAAAAAATAATACAAATTTGCATGACCTCAAAATTAACTGTAACTGGGCTGTAAGTGAGTGGTAATTGGGTTGCAAGTGAGTGATAATTGGATTGTATAAGCCTTATACGAATTACGGTCCAAACAAACACCGTAGTTGTAACTGGGATGTAAGTCATTTACGATTTATGGACTTTTACGCGAAACAAACGGCCCCTAAAAAGAGAAACCCAAGCTACTACTCTCCATCCTCTCGTCTCAGATCCATAAATGCAGTATTTATAGGCATAGGAAGGATCTGGAAGGCAAGACGCAGCCACACGTCAAAAAAGACGCGTGGGCCTACAAAAATGCCACATTTCCATGGCATTTCTGTGGCAAAATTAGGGCCAATTGCCCTAAATTTTGGTCACGTGATTCGTCTGGCTTCTAGCACCTTCTGTATGTATCTTATTTTGTAATATTTGGATGTGTATTTCTTGAGATACGTCTTCAAATATGGGACCCAATACATCTTCTAGAAGCTCTCTAGCTTGGCCTCCAAGAAATCCGGCTTAATGACCCAAAATCGATATAATTAAGCTCTTATTACCCCTATGCCCTTAAACTTTTGATTATCTGCAAAATAGACCAAAATACAATTTAGAAATGATATTTTTATTCATAACTTGGTAGGAAAATGCGATATAAAAGTTCAATATCGTAGATTAATCAACATCAAAAACAAAAACAAACAAACAAACGAAAAAAAAATCTAGCCTAAGTTAGGGTAGACCTTAAACCTAGACGATTCCTAAGTATAGACTGTCTACTGGGGGTATATTGCAGAATCTGACCACAAGTTAATCGGCCAGGTAGGGGAAAGACTAGTGGGAGTATTCGTTCCTAAACAACGGGCCTAATTATATCAAGTCATTGTTCTTCGAGGTTTCATCTCTCAATCCCCAACCTTTGACACCAATTTGACGAAAGTCAAATTCTAATCAACTTCCCCCTTAGATTAGTCTCCTATTGAGTTCGAGATATCTCTAGGGCCAACGTCTACTCAGTTGTAAGTTAGAGTTAGTGAGTGAGGAGATTATTTGTGGGCTAAGGGAAGATAATGACTTTCCCACCTTATCTTATTTATAGAACAAGCTCTTAATTCAGTTTAGTGCTATATAGCAAAAAAGTAGCACTCAAGTAATATTTTATATAAGAATGAATCTTATACTAAATGCTATGTGCACATACCTTGGCTCCATTACTCTTCAACAGTAAATAGAATATGAAATGAAATAGACACATGCCTAAATGCAAGTCTAAACTTTTTTTAGCATTTACAAGCAACAATTTACTATTGAGATAAGAAAAGTATATACAATGAGTTAAATAAGAAAATAAATAGCTGTAGATATTTAAAGTTTGCAATTCAACCAACCTGTAAAAAAAATACTAGTAGTTCACTCAGATTGTCGCGAAAACATGATAAATCTAAGGGCTTCTGGGCTCTGCTTTCTTAAGTAGAGTCCAGGGCCACTTATATGTCCACTGTAACAAAAATTTTCTTCTGTACATAAGAACATAGAAGAAAGTTATTCAACAAAGTAAACAAAAAAGAGTTACTTACCGTCCCTCCCCGGCAACGGCGCCAAAATTTTAATTGAGATTTAACCTGCACAGAAAAACACAGAATTTTAGAATTTAAGAATAAAAGTGTAAGGTACTCAATTCTACAATGATAGTAAGTGGTTATGCGGGTCGTGATCCACAAGGAGGGACTTACGAGGGAAGTGTGTTGTAAGTTCTCTTTTAATTCACTTGAAATGGTTAAAAATTCTTCTCTTGTGCTTGTAAAGAAAATGAGAAAGTGTGTTTTGTTAAGTTAAGAAAAAAAATGGTAGATAGAGAAAGTGGAGAAAATGAAAAATAAATTTATACAAAAAAAGTGAAAATAATGAATAGACTTGAGAGTTGGTGATGATGGTGATCTACACTAAAAATTAAAGAAAGGAAGAAAACCTAAAAGAACTTACTTACCTCTTTTGATTTATGACTTATCTTGAATCCTTAGCAAAGACATATCTCATCTTGAAAGCAAGCAAAGTATGGCAAATAGGATCTTTTCTGTTCCCAGAATTAAATTATGAATTCAAAAGCAACTAGAAAATAAATAAAAATGGCTATCCATCACCCTAAGCCATCAAGGGCACTTGCGATGGCAAGGCATGTTCGATGGTATAGGTTTCATTTGGATTATCATTAAAGACCAGTATAAGAAGAGTAAGAGAAGAAAAAGAACATAAAGCCATAACTTTGATTTGATTTAAATAAAAATGGAAGAAAAGAAGAACTTACACTGGCGTCCCCTTCAGTACAAGCTTCACTTTTATTCTTCCATGAAACTTCCCACTCCTCTCAATTACATAAAGAAAAATGAAAATTACGTAAAAGAAAACTAAAATCTAAGATGCAAACTATAGAATAGCCTAGCCTATGCTCTCTACTGAATCTTTCCCGTTGTACTGAGATTTTACAGGTATACATAGCAGAATTGAAAGGCGGAGAGCGTTTGAAGATAAAGGGAGCAAACACTCCCCCATATCTAACCAAACGGCCGTGGAAACGTGAACAAAGCCGCATCTCTGCGGTAGGGAGCTGGCCAATAGGCCAGATCCTAGTGGGCATTCCTCCGTTGATCTCTTATGCACGTATATCTTCTTTTAGATTTTCTGTTTGAGCTCTGATTTTGCTATTATCTCCTTGATTCTCCCAATTAACAAAATAAATCAGCTAAATCCAAATTAGTTGGGAAAATTGGGAATTATCTTCTCTAATCTCCATTAATTTGTACCTGTAAAAATCAGACATTAAGATAATTAAATAGTAGGGATTATTACTAAATAAGTATGGGAATGTAATAAGAATATGCCAAAATACGTGTATGATCAGGAGGCATCTCAGAAGATCTAATTTTAGGCTTCCTTTAGTTTTCTATTTCTTTTGGAATTTAAATTGTATTTTCTAAGTTTAAGAAGTAAGAGAAAATTTTGTAAGAAGAAGAAGCCAGGTAATTTGAGGTGACAGATCAATACAAGGTGTTTTTGTTCTTTTCATATCTCCTTTATTATTTATTTGCGTTATTCTTTATTAGCTTATTTGTTATTTCATACAATCTTCTTCATATAATATTCTTAGTTTAGATTACACTATGAGTAACTAAATCTTCTTTCATGACTTGCTAATATCATCACCATGAACCTATAGTATTAAATAGAAAACTCAATTAAAATTTATGCATGCCTATACTCTAGATTTATCTTGAAAGCACACGATGATAATAATTAGGTCAACTATTTACTAGTACTCTTTAACTATTTTTTTAATCTTTGATTGACAATTGTCTTGATATTTTAATGTTTAATTTTAATTAGTACTATTTCAATTAGAATCTTATTATTTGTCTTATGAGTTTTACTTGAATCCTAGGGTAGATTATCATGTTTATGGTTTAGTATGAAGGTAATCTCTAGTTAATATTATTCGTTTATGGTGGTAGATTATTAGCAATCAGATCCTTCTTTACATTGATAAAAATCAAACATTTTCAACCTAACCTTCTTCTCTAAGTTTTTCAAATAAAAGAAGACATTGTAAGGAAATAACAATACCGAAATATTTCTATCGCATCCCTCCCTGAGGGTCGACCGTATAGCCATCCTACATGGTTAAATTGCAAAGAGTTCAGAGCCATCCTATATTAGATAATACTTTTCATATTCTATGTTTTCTTTGTCAATCAAAAGTCGGTCGACCGGTCGGTCAGTCGATAAATCCAGAAAGCACTGTAAAACAAATTTTCAAAATTCCGGTTGAATGGTCGATCGCCTGATAAATCCTGAGAACTCTAACAAAAGTGATCATCAATGTCGATCGACCGCCCAGTCTACCAACCTGAGTGGTGACTGTTTGTCATGCTAACTCGGTCGACCAGGCTAGCTCAAAAATAAAAAATTTAAGGATTTCAAAAATGAATATTATGATTATTTTTCAAAATAATAGCTAAGAGGTTTTTAAAAGGATAAAAGTAAAAATATTTCTGGGCAGGATGTGTTTTATCAAAACAAAATTAATCTAAATCCATATGATAATTTTCATAAAATATTTAAATCATACTCAAAAATATTTTTCACTCATAAGTATAATAGTATACATTTACTAATTCAAGCAAGTGATGTTAAATACACTCATAGACATAGGATATGGAACACAAAAGAAGTGTTTAAAACTGTCAACATGTGTGTGTACTACATCAACAAGCAAGATATCAATAGAACTTAAACATGTTATTTATTGAAATTTAGAACATATTAAGAACAAAACATGTAAATGCATGAAACATGTTAAGCAAATAAAATTGGGATCAAATCATATACATGCATGTTTAACAACTCATTATAGCAAACAAATAAATAACAAGAGTAAAGTTTAGACAAATTAAAGTTTTTGACAAGGAGGAGATGTTACCGATATACGCTAGCAATCTCCAAAAAGAGGCAGTTGACTCTCACCTAGCTCCCTTGATAGCGATGTATTAAATTTATATCTTCCTCAAGTTTATGGTGATGTCTCCCCTATGTCTTGAAGGAGGACTCACCTACATCAAAAAAATTAGGATTATTTTTTAGTATCCAAATCTTTTAGGTCCTATATTGTTAGTATATTGTTAATACTCTCACGAACTCAAACATTTTTATTTTTCATATTTAACTTGGCATAACAAAATTTGGCTAAATGACCTTTGCAGCCACAATGTGTACAAGTGTACACTTCGCCATAAATAAATGCATGATTGTGTTGTGCATTGTGAACATGCATGGTGTGTGCTTGCGAAGTGCATTTCTCTTGAGTTTTTCTCTTTGGAAACATAGTATCTAATTTCTTAATATTGAAAGCACAAATTTTTAAAGTAGAATCTAAAACATTCATCCGATTTTTCAAAGACCGAAATTCTTTTTTATCAAAACTCATTTTCGAGTCTTTCCCTTTACAAATATAATTGTGATTTTCAAAATCATCCTTATTCTTTAGAAAACACAACGGAAGTTCTTTTTTTTCTTTGGAAACAATCTCAAGTTTATTTTTTAAAAACTCATTTTCCTTTTTCAATTTTTTGTTTTGAAGAATTGAAAGCTCATATCTATTTTGTAATTCTTCAAAAAATTGTGCAAGTTCATCCATGGTAAGCTCATCATCACCTAGAGATAGTTCAATGATTACCATTAGTGATTCCTTTCCTTGCCATGAAGCAAACATTTGTGGTGTTGATTTCTTCTTCTTCGGACTCTGTCTCCGAATCATCTCAAGTGGCCACCATGACCCTCTTCTTCTTGTGCACTTTCTTGAAGGAGCCCGCATGTGTTGCCCAAAGGTCCATCACTCTAGTTTTAATGTTGATTAACTCATGTAATTATAGTATTAATGATCTTGTGTTTATATAGTTTCAGATTTAGTGATCAAGATCTTAGTATGTGCTTAGTTTCAACATAGGAGCTTCGGAGCTAACACATGTAGATTCAAGTGCTCGCGCATCAAGATCGCATCTTGCACTCGGTTGGAGTCAAGCTCTTTGGATCGTGTTTGGATCGAGTCGGCTTGGAGAAAGAGTTCTACAAGAAGACTTTAGTTTGTATTTAGCTTAGTTATATTTAGATATTGTATAAAGATAAATAGCGTTGATATGCTCAAGCTCACACACACATACAAGTTCAATACGTTTGGTTTTCGATTTAACCGATTTTTGAAGTTCAACTATACGTATATATGACTTTCATGTATAGATAGAATCAAAACAAGTTTACATGGTTTAATGTATATTGGATTTCATCTATATATATCTATGCTTCAAATATTTGGAAAAACTTATTTTGATGATCCTTTTCGTGTGTTTTACAGTTGTGAGACCCGCTCTGATACCAATTGTTGGTCCCGAGACGATGCCAAATGCGGAACTTTCTCTGTTGGCACTTATGGATCTAAACTACAAAGTCAACACAAATACTAAACAAAGAAGGATTAAAGTTAAACAAATAAAAAAACTTGCAGTAAAGGAAATCAAATCTCAGAAAAGTTTAGACAAACGCAAACACGAGAGATTTATCCTGGTTCGGTCCTCGTGACCTACATCCAGTCCCCAAGCCACCCGCTTGAGATTTTTCCTTATCCTTGATTTTGTACACCCAAAATCACAACCATGCACACCACTTGACAAATCCCCTTTGCCAAATGTGTACACCTTCTCTTCCACCAAAAGAACAAACTCCACCTTGTACAACTGCTTCTACACCAAGAAGACACCCGTGTACAATGATTGTTTTGAGTATTACAATACTTTCCTATAAGCCTTGGTATTGTGTATGAACGTGGACAAGGTGTAGTATAGGAGAAACTTCAGAGAACTTCACAAAGGAATTGAATTTTGGTGAAGAATAGAAGTTGGAATCAGTTTTTAGGTTTTGGCAGAATTTTTAATCTAGAAAACTGAAGATTAGGATGCTTGTTTGGCCTTTAGATAAACCACCCTTTATATAGCTGCAGACTAGGGTAAGTTAGGGTAGTTATAGGTGCAATTCAAATGGTTGGAACGTTGAAAAACGTTACACAAAAGACTAGATAATAGAAATTGTCCAACAGTCAGAAACTACCTATAGTCGACTTGCCTTTTGAGTTAGTCGACTAGTCTAGGCAAATTTTCAAAGAGTAGTCGACTATGTTTGAGTATAAGTCGACTAGGTCAAGATAAGTTCGAATGACTAGTTTCTGGATAACTGAATCAAGTCGACTGCAACCAACTTTTAAGTCAACTGGATCAAAGATAAGTCGACTAGGGGATAGGGTTAGTCGACTACAAGGTCTACTAGTCGACTAATATTGTCTGTCAAGTCGACTAATGGACAAACAGAGAGTTGGGTTTTTTTTGGACACATGACTAGTCGACTAGAGGGTTTGGGTTAGTCGACTACCAAATGGATTAGTCGACTATAAGGAGTTATAAGTCGACTATATAGACATGATATGTGTGTGTGCAACAAGGCTTTTGCATGCTATTTCACAATTACAAACCGCATCATATCAACTCTCTTTGGGACATCTTGATCATGAAGAACTCTTGATTCGTCGTGTGGTAGAGCTCCAAATGAAATGCTTCACAAAAGTCTTCATCAAAACAAGTTCCAACAAGAGTTTTGTAATTAATAAAACTTATTTTGGATTTCATGTAGCAATATCAATTACATGTGTATTGGATTCTATCCATACACAATATGCTTCAAATGTGTTTCAATATCGTGTTTTTATATTTATACAAGTTTGGGGAAAATCGGAATTCCATTTCAAAATTTGGTTTTCAAAAAATACGATTTTTGTTTAAGGCCAAATATTTTATATCACAAAAATAGTTCAAATAATTTGTAATATGTATTGATTTTTCATCACACATATTTGTTATTCAAATATCTTACAAGAACTTATTTTTGTAGAATTTATAAGATTTTATGGGATTTTATTGTTGTTAAAATGTCTAAGTTTCTATTTCTGAAATTGCTGCCAGAACTCTGCTGGCGGTCGACCGGGCGGTTGACTGGACCAGTGGTCGGTCGACTGATGTGCACAAGATGTGTGTACATGGCTAGCCTACAAGGCCGGTCGACCAGGCGGTCGACCGACTGTAACTACCCATGTCTCGGGTAGTACCGGTCGACCGAGGCAATGCCTAATGGTTAGAAATTCAACCATTGGTCGGTCGACAGGAAGGTCATTTTGGACCTTTTCTATTGCCAACGGCTAGTTTTTTTCCAACCCTAAATAAAGAGGTTTTGGGGGCTGTTTTCAATAAGATTTTTAGAGAGCTTTCATTCCAATATTTTCAGTGTTTTGCAGCAAGTTTAAAAGGAGTTTTTGTGCTCAAAAAGATTTATTTTTATTTTGTTTTCAAGGGTTGAAAAAATTAAAGAAAAAGAGAGTCTTTGGGAAATTAGTTTTTGAATCTTTATTCTTATCTCTATCTAGTATTTTTTTAAGTATTTTTTTTGTGATTTGTTTTTCAAACTCCTTGTTTTCTCACACTTGAGCTATCATCTCTATCCTATCTATAGGATAATGTTTTTGTGAGAAATATTATTTGTGGTCTATTGTGCTCACCAAGTTGTAATCGCTCCTTTGCTTTGGCTTTGTGCCTATCCCTCTAGTGTACAGGTGATTGAGTTTTGGGTTTGTAGTTATCCCTTTTGTGTAGAGGTGATTGTGGTGGAGTTTGGCTTTGTGCCTTTATCCCTCTTGTGTAGAGGTGATTGTTGTTTTAGCCTTATGCCTTGCCTCTTGTGTAGTGGTAGTTGTGTTCGAGAGAGGAGTTATGTACTTCTAACTTTGTAATTACAAATTCCTCGGTGGAGATTTCCTGTGTGGGAGGTCCTGTGTGGATGTGGTGGAAATCCTTCTGTTTGAAGGCGGAGACGTAGAGCAGTGGCTCGAATCTCAAAACATATCTTGGTATTTATGTTTGATCCAATATCTCCTAACTCTATCTATCTTATATCTTGCATTACTTTATATTGTTCATATCTTATACATACTTGGTATTGTTTGTGTGCCCATACTTGTGTTGAATCAAGAGCGCTTCATATAGCACCTCAGCTCTTAATTTAGAGGAATCTAGAGGAGATAGTCCAGAGCCCTTCATGGGGAATTTGGCTACACTCTTTGGTTACACATAGTGTGTTGCAATTGAGTTTTAATTCCGTATCATTTGTCATTAGATTAGCTACTACACCTATTCATCCCCCCTCTAGGTGTATTTTCAATTGGTATCAGAGCCTACGCTCCTGATATTAGATTTAACCACCTAGGAGTGAGACCTTGAATTGCTAATCTAGATTTGCATTTGCACACATATAGCTTATACACTCGTGGATCACCTTGCCCCTCGTATGTTTGATGTTTCTAACATCGATATGTGAAAATTTAGGATGAGTGCTTACTAAAAGCCCTAGGTTTGCATGTCGATTTTGCCACTACTAAGAAAACCTATTTTGGTAATGACAAGTATATTGAGGCTAATGCATAAGCCTTAAATGTACTAAAGCATACACTTAGTAAAGAATATTTATCTATGATTTCTCATTGTGATTCTGCTTTTGCAGTATGGAACACATTGACCTCTCCCAAGTTTCAAACGACAAACTATGTGGAGAAATAATCTAGTGAAGATGAGACCGACCAAGTTTGCAACATGGTCAAAGGGAATGACTCCCTTAAGATAAACTCGGACGCTCAACTAGATGATAGTGCTAGTTCTTCAGGTGATGATAATATGGATGCCGAAACTTTCAATATTTTGTGATAACTTGCTAAAAAAATATAAACATTTTAAAATGAAAAGTTTTAAATTAAAAGAAGAAAATAAGGATTTATTTTCAAAGCTAGACATGATTTTATAAGAAAGGGTTGAGATTTCAAGTGAAAAGGATTTCTTGAAAACCCAACTTGACCTTGTTTTAAAGGAAAATGAAAATTTGAAGAATAAAAATGATTCTAATATTGTTTTGAAGAAAAATGAGGTTTTATCTTCAAAACTTAAAATTGTTTTAAAAGAGAACAATTTTTTGAAAAATAAAATTGCTTTGATTTCAAAAGAATTAGATTTAGTGTCAAAAAAATTACTTCTTTGAAAAATGATGTAGATTCACATGTTTGTCATGCTACTATAAATTCATCTTCTATTGATAAACCTATTGCATGCTCCACTTCTTCTTCAAGTATTAATAATGATATTTGTATGTTGAAGAAAAGTATAGATTGTTGGGGCTCCATTTTGAGCAAATGTGTCATGAACCACACACGATTGGATCCATGTTTCGTAAGAAACATACTCCTCATATGCATGCACACAAATCACGGCATACACATGCTCATGATGATTACACACATGACACCATGTATGCTCATGTATACACTTGTACACATTGTGGACGTATGGACCACCTTGAAAGATTTGTTATGACAGATTAAATGTTTCAAATTTTGCAAATAAGTTTATTTGGGTTAGGAAAGGTGCTAACCCTCATGGAACAAGAAAGTGTGGGTACTAAAATCCACCCCTATTATATTCGATATAGGTGTGAGCTTCACATGATGTGAGAAGTATTGGTGCCTTGATGGTAGATGCGCTTGAGCTTGATGGACACTATATTAGATGCATCACCTTCAAGGAAGTTTGGTGGGAGGACCACCATGGTTTGGAGATATAGAAAATAGTTCGTATGATTTGGTAACTATTTCTAACTCCCATTTTAATTACATGCTCTTGTTGATTTGTTTTTTGTTTCAATGCTCATTATGTTTAATGACCATGTTTTATACTTCATGTGGTGATTACTTATTTAGATATAGTTTTCGTTGAAACTTATGTTTATACTTATACAAGTAATGAGCTACACTTGATTATTATATGTTTGTTCTTCATTGCTCATTTATACTCATTACATGTACATGTATAACCTAGTTTTGATGATTCTTTCATTTATACTTGTTTTCCCTATTTTTGTACATGTTTTCATAAAAATGTATTTATTTTCATGTATATGTTAATTTTGTCTAAAACTATTAGATATACATGTCTATCCTAAAGTCACTTACTTTTTTGGCAAATTTTTTTTAGGACTCGTTTATGTTTGGGATATGTATGTATATTTTTAGTTTCAATAAAATATACATATACCTTGAAGTGTTTTTAGTTTTGATGATTTCTTGCTTTTGATAAAAGGAATTTCATTGAGCTTTATTGCCTATCTCTATGATTATGCTTATTACATGATTTTTACACTCTATGTTTGGTGTTTACTTATGACTTCATTTTCATGAGCTTTATATGTGCTTTATAAACCTTGAGTATCAATTATTGTGTGATTTTCATGTTTTAATGGGATATATAATTTGGTTTCATATTTGAAGGATTTAATACTAGTATTCAAAATTATCTTTAAAGTAGTCTTTATTCTTCAATTGGTAGAATTTTCAAATTATGCTAAATAATTTCAAATCATGATTTTTGAAAACTCGTACCTTCTAAGGGCGGATGGTTAGGCGACCATACCTTATATACCCTTATTGAATATCTTTTAAACTTGTTGGTTGAGGTTTTACCTGCACATAAAATACAGAATTTCAGAACTATAAGAATAAAGAGTGCAAGTACTCAATGCTACTGTTATAGCAAGTGGCTATGCAGGTCACGATCCACAAGGAGGGACTAGCGATGGAAGCTTGTTTAGCTAGTTCTCTTTTATGCTACAATTAATGGTTAAAAATTCTTCTTTTAGTTCTTAAAAAGAAAAGAGAAAAGTGGAATTAAAGTCAAGTTAGGAAGAAAGTGGTAGAATGAGAAGATGGAGAAAATAGAAGTGATATGTACAAAGAACTTGAAAGAGTGAAAGAGATTTGGGTAATTATGGTGTTAGTGATCTACACTAAAAGTTACAAGAAAAGAAAGAAAAACTAAAACCTAAAAAATATACTTTCCTGTTCGGTGCCTGCTTACCGTTTACCCGTATCGACGATGTACCTTTACTTGAAGGTGAGCGAAGCATGGCAGATGAGATCTTCTCCATTCTCGATTTACACTATAAAATAAATGGGCGAGCTATACTACCATAGAAATGGATATCCATCACCATAAGCCATCAACGGCACTTGCAAGGACAAGGCAACTTTGAGGCTATCGGTTTCATTTGGATTCATAAACACAAAAGAGGGAAGTGAACAAAAATAAGAATAGAAAAGAAAAGGAAACCTCGATTTGATTCAAATAATAATGGAAGAAAAGATCACTTACACCGGTGTCACTTTTAGTACAAGCTTGCTCTCATTCCTCCATGAAAGTCTCCTCTCCTCTCAGTTACATAAATAAAACAAAAATTATATGAAAGAAAACTAAAAACCTAAGTTACAAATTACAAATTAGCCTGAGTTCTACTCTTTACTTGGTCGTTCTCCATACGCTCTGAAAATCTCAGTATTTATAGGCAAAACCCAACGTAGGAGAGTGTATGAAGATAGAGGGAGCAAATACTCCCCCTAACTCCCTAACAAAGCCGCGGAAACATGGCTTTGGCCGCGTTTCCGCGGCCAAGATGTTGCCAGGTGGCCACACCTTGTTGATGGTACTCCCTGGCTTCGCGATTTGCTTTTATCTTCAGCTGGATTTGTAGTTTAGGTCCGAAATTTTGACGAAATGGTCTTTGATCTTTGGCTTCAACCGATTGATTCGTAGGAATTTGTTCTAACTATTTTCAACCGATCTGAACCGATCTGATTTGCGCTGATTTACTGACTTCGAATTAATTCTGATTTTGAATCAGAATTTGATGGGCTTTTGGGCTCATTTCTCTTCCCTCTTCTTTAGGAATGGGCCTGCAAATAAATTAAACAATAATTAGAAAAAAGCAAAGTTTATTTTATAATAAGTATGAGAATATGATAATGAATGTACAATATTAGCGACCGATCACTTGCATATGAATAGGGTGGAAGGTATGAGTTATACACATGATCTTTATGGAATTTTATATTTGTATACTCATATTTGCATCTTATATATGTATGCTTCAAATTTCAATTAGTATAAATTTCAATTGGTATTTTCAATTTCATACATACATATATATGATTTGATTGTACTTGTTTTATAATATCTTTACATTCTTAAAGCACAAATTATATTTATGTTAAGCTTGATTTTATTTCAAATGTTAATTGGTATCTTTACAAGCTTATATATTGATTTCACTTGGTATTTATTTGGTATCAAAATGTACTTCATGTTTCACCTTCAATTGGTATCAAAATCTACTATTGGTATCTTAAAAAAATTTCGACAAATGGTACCAACTTTTGTTTTGTAAACTACTATTTGATTTCATTGGTATCAAAATTTGTTTTGTTGACTTAAGAAATTTCAAATTTTTGCTTTAAATATTATCAAAAATTTTGTTCTAAAATTTGTTGATATGTATTACCTATATAAGGGGAGCTTAACATCTCCTCCATATATAGATTCATGTTGAGTATATCTCACATTGAGGAGCTTGACCTCTCTTCTTTATGTAGTACACGTGTGTAGGAGGAGCTTAACATCTTCGCTTATACATTGTATATTATGCTTTATGTGGGTTATTATGCTTTATGTGGGTTAGGGTCTAGTTATCCCTTCTTCATGTAATGCATGTATGCAGGGGGAGCTAACTTAACGCCTCTCCTCTTTATGAATGTATATCGCATATACATCTTTATTGTTTGATTTGTCTTCACCCTTTTGTTGATGAATTAACAAAAAGGGGGAGAAGAATTTAGAGAGTTTATATATGCATGTTTATATCTCTGTTTGTGCATATAAGTTTTTGTTTAATTTATACATTTCTTTAAATATCTTTATGTTTAGTATTATGTATAAGTTAAGGGGGAGCTTCTATTAAGCTTATCTTTACATGCATATATAACTTCATGAGTTTTGTCACCATCAAAAAGGGAGAGATTCTTGGCCCAAAGTTCTATCACTCTAGTTTTGATGATGATTAACTCATGTAGTTATAGTACTAATGATCTTGTGTTTATATAGTTTCAAATTTAGTTATCAAGATCTTAGTAGGTGCTTAGCTTCAATAAAGGAGTTTCGGAGCTAACACGTGTAGATTCAAGACTCACGTATCAAGATCGCATTTTGCACTCGGTTGGAGTCAAGCTCTTTGGATTGTGTTTGGATCGAGTCGGCTTGGAGAAAGAGTTTTACAAGAAGACTTTGGTTTGTATTTAGTTTACTTATATTTAGATCATTTCTAAAGATAGATAGTGTTCACATGCTCAAGCTCACACACACACACACACAAAAGTTCAATACGTTTGGTGTTCAGTTTAACCAGTTTTTGAATTTTAACTATACATATATATAGTTTTCATGAATAGATAGAATCAAAATAAGTTTACATGGTTTAATGTATATTGGATTTCATCTATATACATCTGTGCTTCACATATTTGGAAAAACTTATTTTGATGATCCTATTCATGTGCTTTAGAGTTTTGTAATTAACAAAACTTATTTTGGATTTCATGTCAAAAACATAGATATATCAATTACATGTGTATTGGATTCTATCCATACATTATATGCTTCAAATGTGTTTCAATATCGTGTTTTTGTATTTATACAAGTTTGGGGAAAATCGGATTTCCATTTCAAAATTTGATTTTCAAAAAATATAGTTTTTGTTTAAGGTCAAATATTTTATATCACAAAAATAGTTCAAATAGTTTGTAATATGTGTTGATTTTTGATCACACATATTTGTTATTCAAATATCTTACAAGAACTTATTTTGTGGAATTTATAGGATTTTATGAGATTTTCTTGGAGTTAAAATGTCTAAGTTTCTAGTTCTAAAATTGTTGTCAGAACCCTCCTGGCGATCGACCGGGCGGTCGACCGGACCAGTGGTCGATCGACCAGTCAGTCAACCGATGTGCACAAGATACGTGCACATGGTCAGCCTACAAGGCCGGTCGACTGGGCGGTCGACCGACTGTAACTACCCATGTCTCGGGTAGTGCCGGTCGGTCGGGCGGTCGATCGACAGGCTGTGTGCCTTATGACAGTCGACCAGGCGGTCGATCAGCAGTGCCTAATGGTCAAAAATTCGACCGTTGGCCGATCGACTGGAAGGTCATTTTAGACCTTTCCTGCTGCCAATGGCTAGTTTTTTCCCAACGCTATATAAAGGGTTTTAGGGGTTGTTTCAATAAGATTTTGAGAGAGCTTTTCATTCCAATATTTTCAGTGTTTTGGAGCAAGTTTAAAAAGAGTTTTTATGCTCAAAAAGATTTATTTTTATTTTGTTTTCGAGGGTTGGAAAAATCAAAGAAAAAGAGAGTCTTTAGGAAATTGGTTTTTGGATCTTTATTCTTATCTCTATCTAGTATTTTGCCCAAGTATTTATCTTTGTGATTTGTTTTTCAAACTCCTTATTTTTTCACACTTGAGCTATCATCTATATCCTATCTATAGGATCTTGTTTTTGTGAGAAATATTGTTTATGGTCTATTGTGATCACCAAGTTGTAATCTTTCCTTTGCTTTGGCTTTGTGCCTATCCCACTAGTGTAGAGGTGAACGAGTTTTGGGTTTGTGGTTATCTCTCTTGTGTAGAGGTGATTGTGATGGAGTTTTGACTTTGTGCCTTTATCCCTCTTGTGTAGAGGTGATTGTTGTTTTGGCTTTGTGCCTTGCATCTTCTGTAGAGGTAGTTGTGTTTGAGAGAGGAGTTGTGTACTCCTAACTTTGTAATTACAAATTCCTCAGTGGAGGTTCCATGTGTGGGAGGTCCTGTGTGGACATAATGGAAATTCTTCTGTGTGAAGGCAGAGACGTAGTGCTGTGGCTCAAACCTCATAACATATCATAGTGTTTGCGTTTGATCCACTATCTCTTAACTCTATCTCTCTTATATCTTGCATTGCTTTATATTGTTCATAGCTCATACATGCTTGGTATCGTTTATGTGCCCATACTTGTGTTGAATCAAGAGAGCTTCATATAGCACCGCAACTCTTAATTTAGAGGAATCTAGAGGAGATAGTCCAGAGCCCTTCACGGGGAATTCGGCTACACTCTTTGGTTACACATAGTGTGTTACAATTGAGTTTAATTACGCATCATTTTTCATTAGATTAGCTACTACACTTATTCCCCCTCTAGGTGTATTTCAACATGGAGAGAAGGAAAATCGGCAATAACATGCCCCATCTTCTTGCAAGGGTAGCATGAACTCATCTCTTCTTTCTTCATTCACTTCTCATTTGATGTCTTGTTCTCCACATGTTGTTCATCCTTCCTTTCTTATAGAACGTTTTGCCAACCTTTCTAATAAGCATGGCAAAATCTTCTTCTCTTTTTGTCCATTGATTATCTTCTACAATGGTTGGAGTCTCTTTGAAGGCTATAGACTTCTTTTTTTGTGGTTCCCTTTACATCTCCATCTCATGTGTCTTGAGATTCCCAATAAATCTAGAGAATTCCATCTCCTCACGATCATTTATCTCCTTGAGAGTCGTAGCCTTGACCTCCCAAGCTTTGGGAAGAGCTCTAATGACTTTTCTCACTTTTTGATCATTATCTATTTCATCACTTAAGGAAGACAATCCATTAGTAATTTTAGTGAAGAGAGAAAGCATTTCATTAATAGTTTCATTTTCAAGCATATAAATATTCTCATATTGAAAACGAAGCAAGTCATTTTTGTATCTCTTGACTTGAGAAGTTCTCTCATAAGTTATAAGTAAGTCATTCCAAACTTCAAATGCGGATTTACAATTAATAACGCGCGAAAAATCACCATCATTTAATGCTTATGTCAATGCATATTTTGTCTTAGCATTGGCCTCTTAATCTTTGGTGGTTGCTTCAGACCATGTATCCTCATCATCGTGAGATTCAACAAACTTCTTGGTAATGGTTTTGACTACTCAACTCCTAGAGACTTAAGAAATAGAGTTATCTTGACCTTCCATATAGGGAAGTTCAACCCATCAAATTTGGGTGGAGACTTGATGCTAGAAAAATCGTGAGATGCCATGAATGCAAATAAGCAAGTATATAGAATGCAACAAATATAGCCAAAAGAATGATGTCCCTAAGGTGGTTAAACTAAAAACTAGGGATTATGCTTTGATACCAATTGAAATCACCTAAAAGGGGTGAATAGGTGATGGCTATATAACTATGGCAAATAATGCGGAATTAAAGATTACTAGAAACTAATAAGCATAAGTGAACAATATCAACATAAGAGCAAGATTGCAATTATAAATAAAGCAGTAAAGAGCATAAAACAATTATAGAGATTGAGAGAAAGTAATCGCAAATACAGATGATTTGTTTCGAGGTTCGAGCCGCCGCTCTACATCCCCGCCTTCACCGCAATGAAGGATTTCTACTATAACTCGATCTCGCAAGATCGCTTCTCTACATGCTCTCATAAAAAAGAACCGGACCCGCAAGTCTTCTCACTCAGTGCCGCAACACCTTACAATGACTAACTCGCAATCTCGCTTGAGGCCGCAACCTTTACAATGCTTCAATACAAGAAGGAGGTGAAAACTCAAGGATCACCCAAAAGAGGCTCGCTAAAGCAATCCCTATAATCAAGATGAGAGATTTGTAGCTTTGAGATTGTGGTGAGTATAGTTTTGAGAATGTAGGAATGAAGAACAAAGCTTTTGAGAAATTCTTGCATTGAGAAAGAACTAGCTTGTGAAAATTTTCTCTTGAAAATATTTGTAAGTCCTTGTAAAAATGATTTAATATGATTAATCCAAGTTCTTTTAAGTTTTCTAAAGGCCACCTATGAAAATCACCTAGAGGGGGGGTGAATAGGTGAAGATGCTAATCAAAGGGCAATTTAAAATTAAAGCTACAACAGTCACCAAACAAGAATCACAAGATGAATGCAAGCAAGTAAGTATGACAATGATTATGATGAGCAAGAATAATAGCAAGTATAGTAAAGTAAAGAGTGCAAGAAAGTAAACCAATCGCAAACACAAGGATATGTTATCGAGGTTCGAGCACCCAGCTCTACTCCCCGCCTTCCCCAGAAGGATTCTAGCTACTTCACTATCACACAGACAGTTACACAATCACTGCAGTACCCAACACACAGGAGTACCCAGTTTCACAAAGCTTAAGTACAAATTATCTCTGAGTAGTCAAAAGACCACAAACTCTCTCTTTCAAATATCTCTTCCCTTACAAAGGTCCTTAGAGAATATTGAGTAGGAATGAAGCTCTTGTGTAAGGTGAAAAGAAAAATTAAATCAGAGAGTATCACAAAAACCAATTCAGAAAATGAGTGAGAATATTAGCACAAAAACCAAGAAACAAGCTCTTTTGAATTTCTCAAACTTTTGAATTTTTCTCTTGAAAATTGTTGTTAAGAATCTCCCCCCAAACACCCCTATTTATAGGAGAGGGCTAGGGTTTAGGGATAAGAAATAGTTACTGAAGTTTAGGAGGTGATTAATTCAAAATAGAACCTTAAACGAATTTTTAAAACTCAAATTACAAAATAACAGCTCAATTAAAAATCTGCCCGTTACTGTTCAACGGCTACATCGGTCGACCGGGCCGGTCGACCGGTAGTACAAAATTCTGACCGTTACAGGCTATCGGTCGACCGACCCGGTCGACTGATACAAACTGTGACTCAAAAATAAATATCGGTCGACTGCCCCGGTCGACCGACAGACATGCACACGGATACGTGCATTCTGCCAGGACCTCGGTCGACTGGTCCGGTCGACCGGACCAGCCTGACACAGACTCGGTCGACTGTCGGTAGACTGCCGGTCGACCGGATCAGGTCAGAAAACGAAATAAAGACAGAATTTTGAGAAGAAAAATATTTTTAACAAAACTATTTTAAACAGGAATTCAGTATGTAACATAAAAAGAAATTTGTAGAAGAAAGATTTTGTACTAAAATATTTTTGTATATTTTATAGGAAATAAACTAAGAAATGGTATATGCGCAAAAACGTGTGTGATTGAGCTTCAAACCTAATCTCTATTCTTTAACAAGCTATAAAACTAAAAATACAAAACCTAAGGACCTCTGAGCAATCTTTACGTCTTTGAGCCATCCAATGCCTTGCTAGTGCCTTCTCTTCTATGATCCTTCCTTGATGAACAAATTGCCTTCATTGCTATGTGGAACTTAGAAGTTTTTTGCAATAGCGAAGCAAATGAACTCTAAACATGGTACAAAACCTGAAACTCATCTTAAACAAAATCATTAGTACCAAATAGCACTAATTTGGTTTGTCATCATCAAAACACAAAAACAATTGGAGAGTGTAACCTCTTGGGCTAACAATCTCCCCCTTTTTGATGATGACAAAACAAATAGGCTATTAACAAAAATATAGGGAGGAGAAAACTCCCCCTCAAATTATGCTATAATTAAAAACACAATGATATGCTCTAGATACCAATAATTGAAATGATGCACCAATTATTGAAACCAATTGAAACAAACAATAATATGCTCTAGATACCAATTTAAACTAAAATACAAAAACTTATAAAACATATAAATTCATATGGAACCAAGACCAAATGAACTTATTTTTGTCCATGTAACTTACTCTCCCCCTTTTTGTCATACATCAAAAAGGGTTATGAGAAACATGTTCAATCAATAATACACATATTTAGTTCTCCACAAATAAACGAAAATCTAGCAAAATCAAGTGGTTTAGTGAAAATATCGGCTAGTTGAAAATCGGTGGAAACATAATCAATATCAATATCACCTTTCTCAAAATGATCTCTAAGAAAGTGATATCTAATCTCAATGTGCTTGGTCTTACTATGTTGATTTGCATTTTTGGTTAAATGAATAGTATTAGTATTATCACAAAATATTTTAATATTTTATAATGCAAATCATAATCAAGGAGAGTATGTTTCATCCAAAGGACTTGTGCACAACAAGCCCCCGCGGCAACATACTCCGCCTCGGCGGTTGATAGAGCTACGGAATTTTGCTTCCTAGAGGACCATGAAACAAGACAATTACCAAGAAATTGACATGTCCCACTAGTACTCTTTCTATCTACTCTACAACCCGCATAGTCGGCATCCGAATAACTAGTCATTGAAAAATCTCCGGTTTTCGGATACCAAAGACCTAATCCAATCGTTCCCTTAACATATCGAATAATGCGTTTTACGGCAATTAAATGAGACTCTTTGGGACACGATTGAAATCTAGCACAAAGACACACACTAAACATGATATCCGGCCTACTTGCCGTTAAATATAAAAGACTACCTATCATGCTTCTAAACAATTTAATATCAACATTTTTACCTTGGTCGTCCTTATCAAGCTTGGTTGTAGTTGCCATGGGAGTGTTGCAAGCTTTAGCGTCTTCAAGTCCAAACCTCTTCACGAGTTCCTTAGCGTATTTGGCTTGAGAGATGAAGTTCCCATCATGCAATTGCTTGACTTGGAGTCCAAGAAAGAAGTTGAGCTCACCCATGGAGGACATTTCAAATTCTAGTTGCATTACCTTCTCAAAATCCTTGCATAAAAGCTCATTAGTAGATCCAAAAATTATATCATCAACATAAATTTGCACAATTAAAATATCATTATCAACATGCTTAGTGAATAGAGTAGTGTCTACTTTACCTTTAATAAAATCATTTGAAATTAGAAAACTTGAAAGTCTTTCATACCAAGCTCTTGGAGCTTGTTTTAAACCATACAAAGCCTTATCAAGTTTAAAAACAAAATCGGGATGAACATGATCAACAAAACCGGGAGGTTGAGCAACAAAAACTTCTTCATTAAGAAAACCATTTAAAAATGCACTTTTTACATCCATTTGAAAAAGTTTAAAATTTTTAAAAGATGCATAAGCTAGTGTTATCCGTATGGCTTCAAGCCGTGCTACGGGTGCAAAGGATTCCTCAAAGTCGATTCCCTCAACTTGAGTGTAACCTTGGGCTACTAACCTAGCTTTATTCCTAATGACATTTCCGGACTCATCCAACTTATTCCTAAAGATCCACTTAGTACCAATTATTGGTCTATCGTGGGGCTTAGGAACAAGGTGCCAAACTTGGTTGCGCTCAAATTGATTGAGTTCCTCTTGCATGGCAAGCAACCAATATGGGTCCGTCTCGGCTTCGAGAATGCCTTTGGGTTCAAAATGAGAAATGAAAGCAAAGTTACCACATAGGTCATGGAGTTTGGAGCGCGTTGTGACTCCTTTAGATGCATCACCCAAGATGAGCTCCTTAGGATGATTTGTAGCGTATCTCCAAGCTTTAGGAAGCGGTTGAGTGCTTTCCTCCTTATCCTCTTGAACTTCACCAATAGGATCTAGCTTTTCTTCTTGAGCGGGTGAGTCCTTCAAGGATAGTCTCTCCATGTCTTCACCTAATGATTCAAACTCTACAACATTCTCAACAAACACATTAGATTCTTCAAACTTAACATGCATGGATTCTTCAATGGTTTGAGAAGATCTAATGAAAACTCTATATGCTTTGCTAGTAGAGGAATATCCAACAAAGATAGCCTCATAAGCCTTAGCATCAAATTTACCCAAATTATCCTTAGTATTCAAAACAAAACACTTGCATTCAAAAACTTTAAAATATGCAATATTTGGTTTTCTAGAATGATACATTTCAAAAGAAGTTTTTGAAGAATTTTTGCATAAATAAATACGATTCGATATATAGCATGCGGTGTTTACGGCCTCGGCCCATAAATATTGAGGGAGGTCATATTCACTTATCATTGTCCTAGCCATCTCTTGAAGTGTTCTATTTTTCCTTTCAACAACTCCATTTTGTTGTGGAGTCCTAGGACAAGACATTTCATGCTTAATTCCCTTTTCATCACAATAAGTCATGAAGAGTTGGTTAACAAACTCACCACCTCTATCACTCCTTATTCTCAAAATCGGAAAACCTTTTTCTTTTTCAACTCTTTTTCTAAAAATCTTAAAGTGAGAAAAAGTTTGATCTTTATTTTGCAAAAAAAAAACCCAAGTGAAACGAGAGAAATCATCAACTAAAACAAATGCAAATCTACTTCCATTTAAGCTTTTAGTTTTAGTTGGTCCAAATAAATCCATATGAATTAATTCTAGAGGTCTAGTTGACATGATATCCTTGATTGGTTTGAAGGAAGACTTGGTTTGTTTCCCAAGTTGGCACGCACCACAAATGCGGTCTTTCTCAAAACTCAAGCAAGGAATACCCTTCACCAATTCCTTTGAATTAATTCTAAAAAGATGTTCAAAGATGCATGTCCTAATCTTCTATGCCAAAGCCAAGAATTTTCATCAAAAGCATTTAAACATTTAGTAGAACACTCTACATTAAGCATGTCAATTATATAAACATTATCATTACGAAAACCGGTTAAAATACAATCATTCGATTTAACATCAAAAATCTTACAAGTAGAATCATCAAAAACAACTTTAAGACCACGATCACAAAATTGACTAATACTAAGTAAATTATGCTTTAAACCATCAACAAGAACTACATTTTCTATAATAGGAGATGAACCAATTTGAATATTACCAATACCGATGATGGTGCCTTTGGAATCATCCCCGAAGGTGACGGAGCCACCTTCCATGTACCTTGATAGGGTTGTGAAGTTGTTGATATCCCACGTCATATGTCTCGAACAACCACTATCAAGGTACCACCGCTCCCTACGTCTTGGAGCCTTGGTGTGTACCTACATCAAACATTTTAGGACTTGATTTTGGTACCCACATTTTCTTGGGTCCATGAGGGTTAGAGCCATTAACCCAAACAAGATTATTTGAACTATGCAATTTATCATAACAAAATTTAGCTAAATGTCCATTTTTGCCACAATAAGTACATCTATACACTCTACCATATTTAAAAGCATAGTGAGTGTGTGATTTGTGAGCATGGGCATTGTGAGCATGAAAAGATTTAGCATGAGAAGTATTATTTAAAGTGTGAGCATGTGGAATTTTAGCATGAGAATCTTTAACATGAGAAGTGTGCTTTTTGGAAAACTTTTCTTCAAGCTTCTTGGTGTTAAAAGCACAATCTTTCAAAACCTTTTCAAAATCAACCATTTTGGTTTTTAAGGAAGAAATTTCTTTATTATCAACAATAGGGGTTTTACCCTTACAAGAAATCTTATAAGCGTCAAATTCATTTTGAATAGAAACAAGATTGGAAGAAAGATCATCTTTTTCTTTTGAAACCAAAGCAAGTTGATTTTTAAGAAAAGCAACTTCTTTTTGTAATTTAAAGCATTCCATTTTCTTGTTATCATAAGTTTCGGAAAGTTCTACAAAAGCATGAACTAGAACTTCCTTACTCAAATCATCATCATTATCATCAAGAGATTGAGGGTTTACCTTGGGTGTGTTTGCCATGAAACACATATTTGTGGTATCCGCTTCTTCTTCTTCGGACTCGCTTTCCGAATCCCATGTTGCCTTGTAGGCTTTCTTTTCTTCCGACTTCCTATGCTTGAAGGAGGAAATTATCTTCTTTTTGAGCTCCGGGCAATCCGCTATCATGTGTCCGGGCTTTCGGCAATTGTAGCAAACTCTTTCCTCCCTTTTGTCTTCAAACTTTCTTTGGAAGTTAAACTTTTCCTTCGGTACAATCTCTTCATGTTTCGTACAAGGAGGGAGAGCTCCTCATCTTCTTCTTCATCTTCATCATCGTCTTCAAGAGTGGATGAAGACTTGAAAGTTATGGACTTCTTCTTTGTTGGAGCAACCTCTTCTCTTGCTTTCTTTTCCATCTCATGGGTCTTTAGGTTCCCAATGAGACTAATGATGTCCATCTCATCCTTGTCGTTTAATTCCTTCAAGGTGGTGGCCTTTATCTCCCAAGATAGAGGAAGAGCTCGTATCACTTTGCGCACCTTTTGATCGTTGAGATGACGTCACCTAAGGAAGAAAGACCATTTGTAATTTTAGTGAAACGAGTAATCATACAATCAATGGATTCATCATCAAGCATTTTAAATGATCATATTGGACCTCAAGAGATCTATTTTAGCTCTCTTGACTTGTGAAGTCCCTTCATGCGTGACCAATAAGTGTTGCCAAATCTCATAGGCGGATTGCAATGAATTACCCGTGTAAGGTCATCCTCATTCAAGGCGATTAAAAGGGAGTTTTGGGCTTTTGAGTTAGCCTCATATTCTCTAAAGTTGAAGTCGGTCCAAGTGCTCTCATCACTATCGGGTGCTATGTAGGGTTTGGTCAAGGACTTAGCTACCAAGCTACCTAGTGATTGCAAAAATATAGTCATCCTAACCTTCCAAATGGGAAAATTTAGGCCATCAAATTTAGGTGGGGTTTTAATGTTGTCGGCCATATTTACTAGTGTATGAATGGATGAATGAAAATGTTGATTAGCAATATTTTAAGGATCTCTCTATGGATGTTAAGCCAAACCTAGAGTCCAAGCTCTGATACCAATTGAAAATCACCTAGAGGGGGGGTGAATAGGTGAAGATGCTAATCAAAGGGCAATTTAAAAATTAAAGCTACAACAGTCACCAAACAAGAATCACAAGATGAATGCAAGCAAGTATGACAATGATTATGATGAGTAAGAATAATAGCAAGTATAGTAAAGTAAAGAGTGCAAGAAAGTAAACCAATCGCAAACACAAGGATATGTTATCGAGGTTCGAGCACCCAGCTCTACTCCCCGCCTTCCCCAGAAGGATTCTAGCTACTTCACTATCACACAGACAGTTACACAATCACTGCAGTACCCAACACACAGGAGTACCCAGTTTCACAAAGCTCAAGTACAAATTATCTCTGAGTAGTCAAAAGACCACAAACTCTCTCTTTCAAATATCTCTTCCTTACAAAGGTCCTTAGAGAATATTGAGTAGGAATGAAGCTCTTGTGTAAGGTGAAAAGAAAAAATTAAATCAGAGAGTATCACAAAAACCAATTCAGAAAATGAGTGAGAATATTAGCACAAAAACCAAGAAACAAGCTCTTTTGAATTTCTCAAACTTTTGAATTTTTCTCTTGAAAATTGTTGTTAAGAATCTCTCCCCAAACACCCCTATTTATAGGAGAGGGCTAGGGTTTAGGGATAAGAAATAGTTACTGAAGTTTAGGAGGTGATTAATTCAAAATAGAACCTTAAACGAATTTTAAAACTCAAATTACAAAATAACAGCTCAATTAAAAATCTGCCCGTTACTGTTCAACGGCTACATCGGTCGACCGGGCCGGTCGACCGGTAGTACAAAATTCTGACCGTTACAGGCTATCGGTCGACCGACCCGGTCGACTGATACAAACTGTGACTCAAAAATAAATATCGGTCGACTGCCCCGGTCGACCGACAGACATGCACACGGATACGTGCATTCTGCCAGGACCTCGGTCGACTGGTCCGGTCGACCGGACCAGCCTGACACAGACTCGGTCGACTGTCGTAGACTGCCGGTCGACCGGATCAGGTCAGAAAACGAAATAAAGACAGAATTTTGAGAAGAAAAATATTTTTAACAAAACTATTTTAAACAGGAATTCAGTATGTAACATAAAAAGAAATTTGTAGAAGAAAGATTTTGTACTAAAATATTTTTGTATATTTTATAGGAAATAAACTAAGAAATGGTATATGCGCAAAAACGTGTGTGATTGAGCTTCAAACCTAATCTCTATTCTTTAACAAGCTATAAAACTAAAAATACAAAACCTAAGGACCTCTGAGCAATCTTTACGTCTTTGAGCCATCCAATGCCTTGCTAGTGCCTTCTCTTCTATGATCCTTCCTTGATGAGCAAATTGCCTTCATTGCTATGTGGAACTTAGAAGTTTTTTGCAACAGCGAAGCAAATGAACTCTAAACATGGTACAAAACCTGAAACTCATCTTAAACAAAATCATTAGTACCAAATAGCACTAATTTGGTTTGTCATCATCAAAACACAAAAACAATTGGAGAGTGTAACCCCTTGGGCTAACAACCTATTTATAGAGGCCCAAAATATAGAAGAAAATCAAATATAGTCATTGGGGATTACCCACAAAAGGCAAAAATAAAAACTAGTCGTTTGGAGAAAACCCAAGCTTAATTATCCTGTCGGTCGACCATCAATAGTTAGATTTCTGATCGTTAGGGTTTGCGATCGACCGGTCGGTCGACTGCAATCCCAAATAGACCGGTCGACCGCAAATCCCAAATAGAGAGCAAAGACTCTTATTGATCACCGACGTGCACAGTCAATTTTAAATAACTTGTGCACACATGGTCGACCGATATAAGACCAAAACATGAAACAAATTTTGAATTACTTTTCAATTTTTTTCTAACAAAAATTCTACGATAAAGCTATCACAAAATAAAGTCCATGTGATCAATTTAAGTCCATAATTTTGTGATAAAAATCTGAAATCACCTAGAGGGGGTGATTAGGTGATTAGCTAATCTAATGGTGAATTAATGCGGAATTAAAAATATTTATGCAAACTAAAAGCTATTATGCACAACACACCAAGTATAACATAAGAATGTAGCCGAATTTCTCATGAAGGGCTCTGGACTATCTCCTCAAGTTCCTTTAGATAAGAGTTGAGGTGCCGCTTTGGCTCTCTTGGTTGAATACAAGTGTGAGCAAACAATTCCCAAGCATATAACAATATAAGCACAAAATATCAAGCAAGTAAAGATATGAGCAATAAGCATAAGTAAGATATAAAGACAAGTGAGAGATAGAGAGAGCAATCGCAAACATGGGAGATTTGTTTCGAGGTTCGAACACACTTGCTCTACGTCCCCGCCTTCAACACTATGAAGGATTTCCACTAAAAATGATCCCACTGGATTACTCAGTGCCGCAACACCTACAAGCGAGTTCACACCAGAACTCCTTTGGACTCTCTAGTTCGTCTCGTATTCCCGCAAGAATAAATACACGCAAGCATGCAAGCTTGCCGAGGCCGCACCTTTACACCAAGTTCTCACTAGAACCCGAAACAACGCGAACCCGCAAGTCCGCCTCCTCAAAGTATAAGAAAGAACACTTTGGTGATCTAAACACTTTAATCACCTAAAATCCTCTCACAATAAAGATCCCTATAGGATAGATATGGCAATGGATAGCTCAAGTGTGTGTGAGAAAACTTGGATTGATTGTGATGGTGAAAAACTCAAAGAATCACTTTTGAAAACCTCTCGATAAACTCTCCTTTGAAATGAAAGTATTTGGCTCTAAAATAAGTGGAGATAAACACTTAGAAGTGTAGGAAAAACTATCTCAAAAACTCACTTAAATCCTTATCTAAAATAGTTCAAGGGAGCCCCATTTATAGGCTCCAAAAATCTTCCCGTTGGAATCCAACTGAGCAGTTCTGACTGCTGACGATTGACTGCCCGGTCGACTGCCAACGGTCGGATTTTCGACCGTTGGGAAGGTCGGTCAACCGGCCGATCGAGTGCCAACTGGGCAATGGCCTAGCGGTCGACCGCCCCGATCGACCGGGTCATTTCCAGAGAGCAGACACTCTCTGGCGGTCGACCGGCCCAACCTGTGCACATTTTGTGCACGTCGGTCGACCGCCCGGTCGACCGACCTCAGTCACGGTCGACCGTGCGGTCGATCGGCTGAAGGCCAGAAAAACAGCTTTGGGGATTTAAAAACTTGGCGTTTTACTTTTAATAAAATCCCATAAATTCTCTAAAAATCTACAAAAATAAGTTCAATATTATACTTTGATATACAAACATATTTGAGTAAAAATTAAAACATGTTACAAACATTTTGAACTATTTTTGTGACTTAGAAATTTTGGCTTAAACAAAATCTGTATTTTTCCAAATTGATTTTTTCAAAACTTCTCTAAATACGAAAACAAGATATTTTAAATACTTTGAAGCTTAGTGTGTATGGATATGATCCACTACACATATATGATGAAATATCTATGTTTTTGACAATAAACACTAAAATAGTTTTGGTTAAAACACATGTATATATGAAACTCCAAAAATCAAAACGGTATTTTCCAAACGAAAATTCGTTTATGAAACACATCTAAATTTTGTTTGTGAGTGTAAGATACTTGAGCAATCCATCAACTAATTTATCCTTTACATTTTATCTAAAAATAAAATCTTACTAAAAACAAATCTAGACACAAGTCTTCTCTTGAAGGTCTTCACTTGAAAATGTTCTTCTCCTTCTTGACTTTGTCCAAACCTTAATTCAAAGAGCTAGGCTCCTCTTGAGCACTTGATGTGGTCATGTTATACAAGCTCTTGAATCAACACGTACTAGCTCCAAAACTTTAACTTGAAATCCTTTATTGAATACTAAGATCTTGATCACATATCTGAGACTAATTTAAACACAAGATCATTAGTATTATAACTATATGAGTTAATCATCATCAAAACTACAGTGATGGGACTTCAGACCAACAATCTCTCCCTTTTTTATGATGACAAAACTCATGGAGTTATATATGCATGGATTAAAGTTAAGCTTCATAGAAGCTCCCCCTTAACTCATGCATAGCAATAAACAAATAGATATTGCTATGAAGAGTATAAAACTAAACAAATATATATGCATCAACAAGGTGAGAGAAACATATATAAATAAAAAATCCTTTTCCAAAAACCTTCTCCTTTTTAAACTTTCAAAAACATTCTCCCCATTTTATAAAACATAAGATGCATAAACTCAATATATGCAAAAACTCAAATATGCATATATAAACTCAAAATCTTTCTCTCCCTTTTTGTCAATCATCAACAAAAGGGTAAAATAAAACAAATCAATCATAAGGATATATATACGATATACATTCATGAAGAGGAAGACGCCAAGTTAGCTTCCCTGCATACATGCATTACATCAAGAAGGATGACAAGCCCTAACTCACATAACGCATAATATACAATGCATAAGTGGAGATGTTAAGCTCCTCCTATACATATGTATCACATAAAGAAGAGATGTCAACCTTCTCAATATTAGATACACTCAACACGAATGTATATATAGAAGAGATGTTAAGCTCCCCTTGCATATAGACAATACATATCAAAACATTCTTAAACACAAATTTTGATATTTACTCAAGGTAATAAAACACATTTTGAGATACCTTTCAAAAATTTTAAGATACTAATTATAAATAAACAATACAAATTTTGAATTTTTCTTTAATCAACAAATTAATTTGAGATATTACAAGATTTTGATACCATAGGAAATAGGAAATTTGTGATACCAATTGAAATTGAAACATTTGTACATTTTAATACCAATGAAAGAAAATAATTTATATTTTGATATCAATTGAAAATATGGTAAATTTTGATACCAAATAGGTAAAACATATTGATACCAATTGAAATTTAAACCCAATGAAATTGAAACATATTGATACCTAATTGAAGTATATTGTAAATTTTGATATCAATAAAAATACTAATTAAAAATAATGCATAAACCTATAAAAGTACCAATAGAGATACCAATTGAAATCAAGATTTAATTCAAGCTTAGCATAAATATAATTTGTGCTTTAAATATGTAAATATATTGTAAATCAAGCACAAGCAAATCATATATATGTATGAAAATGAGAATACCAATAGAAGTTGTATTATTTAAAATTTAAAGCATACATATATAGAAAACAAAATATGAATATACACAAAAATATCAATTGTAATACCAATTTAAAATATGATTAGACGCAAGTGTATAACTCATAAAATCTACCTTTTCATGCACATGATAAAAGATATTTAAATTGAGCATACAGGGCATGATCGTCCATCCATTCGCCCTTAAAGGGTAGAAGTTTTCAAAAATAGATTTGAAAATATTTATAGATTGAAAACACTACCAAATGAAGAATACATAACTAGTTAAAAGTAATTTTTAAAAATTAGTTAAAAACCCTTCAAACATGAAAGCAAATCATATATATCTCATGAATCATACCAAATACACAAGAGTTGACACTCGAAATCGATAATGCTCATAAAAGTTTCATGAAACAAAGTCATGAATAAACGAAGAAATAATGTGAGTGTACAAGCATCATGTGAATGGCATATTCATGAAAATTGTCAATAAGGCTCAAAAACAAACATGAATATCTTTTTATCAAACAAATATGAAAATCATAAAAATTTATTTTCATTAAAAAATAAACTTTAAGGTATATGTATGATTTATCCAAAGCTAACAATATGCATGCATATCCCAAACATAAAAAGAATTCATAATAGTATTTGCATGAAGGTAAGAGACTTAAGGGTATACATGTATATTTATTAGCTTTAAACAAACATAGCATATACATGAAGCAAAAACAAAAAAATAGGCAAAACAAGTATAAATGAGGGAGTCATCAAAACTAGGCTATATATGTGCATGTAATGAGTACAAATTAGCAATGAAGTGCAAACATATATGAACCAAATATAGCTCACTAGTTGTACAAGTATGTACACAAGTTTTGACAAAAACTACATCTAAACAAGTATTCACCTCATGAAATACAAAACATGATTATTTTGTCATAAAACTAAAACATGCTAAAGATCATCAAATATAAAAGCATGTAAAACTAAATGGAGTTTAGAGATAGTTACCAAAACACATGAACTATACTCCAGGTCTCCAAAACATGGTGGTCTTCCCACCAAACTCCTTGATAGTGATGCATCAATTTGTAGTGTACATCAAGCCCATGCATCCACCACCAAGGCACCAATCCTCTCACGTTTGTGAAAGCCCGCACCTACATCAAATACAGAAGGTGGGAATTTTTGTACCCATTTTCTTTTGGGTCCACGGGGGTTTGTCTTACTCGGAACCCAAACATTTTTATTAGCAAAATTAATAGAATTTACTCTATCATAACAAAATTTTTCTAAATGACTTTTGCGGCCACAATGTGTACATTTGTACACTCTAGCATGCATATGTGTATGAGTGTGATCATGACGTGCAAAGTGTGCATATGCATGTTGTGGGTGATGTGTATGAACATGTGGAGCTTGTTTCATTTGAAACAAGGATTCCAATCTATTGTGGTTGAATGCACAATTGCTCAAGATTAAGCTCAAGCAATCTATTCTATTTTCAAAAAATTTATTTCATTTTTATCAATGGTAGTAGCATGAAATGCATGATCAACAATCTTTTTCTTTATAGGAACATTTTCTTTTTCTTTTGAAGTAATTTTTCTTTTCATAGAGTTGTTTTAATTTAAAGCAATCTCTTTTTCTTTTTCCACCAAATTAATTTTATTTTTCAAAGAAGTATTTCCTTCACAAAGATCATTTAATTTTGAAGATAAGAAAACATTCTCCTTTTTCAAGAAATCATTTTCTTTTGAAATGTTTTCCAATTTATTTTGAAAAGAATCTTTTTCTTTTAATAAGGAATCAAATTTATTTTTCATTTTCTTATTATCCTTTTTAAGCATGTCATATTTTTCAAGGAGTTATTGACAAAAAGATGCAAGCTCATTATATGACATATCAACATCCTCTTCTAACGCGGATTCGGAGTTTACCTCAAGGGGTTATCCCCTTGGACCATGTAGCATACGTTGGAAGTCTCACTTCTAACATCTGAGTCACTCCTCGCATAGTATTGTTCTTGTTCGCCAAGGGAGACTATAGTGTTCCACACTACAAAAGCCAAATCAAGATTAGAAACCCTATATAAATATTCATCATTTAGGATAGATTTCAAATCATGGATGGCTTTTGCATTAGCCTCTAAATGTTTGCCATTTAAATATATGAATCTTTAATAGTGGCAAAGTAACATGAATGCCTAGGGCTTTGAGGTACATTGACATCTTAACCTTCCAAGTTTGGATGTTAAGAATGTCAGACGTGGGAGGTGACATGAAATCCATGTATGTGTACAAATATTGTGATTAGCTATAAAATGAGAATCTTTATCTCTAGGTTATTAGACCCAAATCAAGAGCACTTGGCTCTGATACCAATTGAAATTACTAGAGGGGGGTGAATAGGTGACTAGCTAATCAAATGATGAATTAATGCGGAATTAAAAAATTTTATGCAAACTAAAAGATATTATGCACAAACACCAAGTATAACACAAGAGTGTAGCCGAATTTCTCGTGAAGGGCTCTGGACTATTCCTCAAGATTCCTCTAGATAAGAGTTGAGGTGCCGCTTTGGCTCTCTTGGTTGAATACAAGTGTGAGCAAACAATCCCCAAGCATATAAAAATATAAGCACAAATATATCAAGCAAGTAAAGATATGAACAATAAGCATAAGAAAGATATAAAGACAAGTGAGAGATAGAGAGAGTAATCACAAACACGGCTGATTTGTTTCGAGGTTCGAGCACACTTGCTCTACGTCCCCGCCTTCAACACTATGAAGGATTTTCACTAAAAACGACCACACCGGATCACTCGGTGCTGCAACACCTACAAGCGAGTTCACACTAGAACTCCTTTGGACTCTCTAGTCCCTATCTTGTTCCCGTAAGAACAAACACACACAAGCACGCAAGCTTGTCGAGGCCGCAACTCTAGACCGAGTTCTCACTAGAACCCGAAACAACGCGAACCCGCAAGTCCGCCTCCTCAAAGTACAAGAAAGAACACTTTGGTAATCTAAACACTTTGATCACCTAAAATCCTCTCACAACGCCTATAGATATGGCAATAGATAGCTCAAGTGTGTGTGAAAAAACTTGGATGATTGTGGTGGTGAAAAACTCAAAGAATCACTTTTAAAAACCTCTTGATAAACTTTCCTTTTGAATGAAAATATTTGACTCTAAAATAAGTGAAGATAAACACTTAGAAATGTAAGAAAAACTATCTCAAAAACTCACTTAAAATCTTGTCTAAAACAGTTCAAGGGAGCCCCATTTTATAGGCTCCAAAATCTGCCCATTGGAATCCAACTCAGCAGTCTTGACTACGGACGGTCGACACCCGGTCGACCGCCAACGGTCGTATTTTTACCGTTGTGAAGGTCGGTCGACTGACCGGTCGACTACCAACTGGGCAATGGCCTAGCGGTCGGCCGCCCGGTTGACCGAGCCATTTCCAGGTAGCAGACACTCTCTGGCGGTCAACCGGCCCAACCTGTGCACGTTTTGTGAACGTCGGTCGACCGCCCAGTCGATCGACCTCAGTCACGTCGACCGGCTGAAGGACAGAAAAACAGTTTTGGGGATTTAAAAACTTGGCTTTTTACCTTTAATAAAATCCCATAAATTCTCTAAAAATCTACAAAAATAAATTCAGTATTATACTTTGATATACAAACATGTTTGAATAAAAATTAAAACATGTTACAAACATTTTGAACTATTTTTGTGACTTAGAAATTTTGGCTTAAAACAAATCTGTATTTTCCAAACTTTTCCAAATAAAAAATAAGATATTTTAAATATTTTTGAAGCTTAGTGTGTATGGATATGATCCAGTGCACATATATGATGAAATATCTATGTTTTTGACAATAAACACTAAAATAGTTTTGGTTAAAACACATGTATATATGAAACTCCAAAAATCAAAACGGTACTTTCCAAAATGAAAATTCTTTTATGAAAACACATCTAAATTTTGTGTGTGAGCGTATAAGATACTTGAGCAATCCACTAACTAATCTATCCTTTACATTTTATTTATAAACAAAATCTTACTAAAAACAAACCTAGACGCAAGTCTTCTCTTGAAGGACTTCACTTGAAAATCTTTTTCTCCTTCTTGACTTGGTCCAAACCTTGATCCAAAGAGTTAGACTCCTCTTGAGTACTTGATATGATCTTGATGCACAAGCTTTTGAATCAACACGTGCTAGCACTAAAAATTTGACTTGAAATCTTTTGTTGAAGCTAAATACCTACTAAGATCTTGATCACATATCTGAGACTAATTTAAACATAAGATAAATTGGAACTATAACTATATGAGTTAATCATCATCAAAACTAGAGTGATGGGCCTTTGGGCCAACAAATCAACTTTTCATAAACCACTTTGGAAAACAAAACTTAAATAAGTTAAAACAATTTTCAAAATATAAGAGATAAAAGCTAGTTTTTTTGTGTGTGTGAATCTCATGAACTAGCACTATCCCTACTCTTGATTTTATCAAAACTAGACTCTTACAGAAATACAAAAATACAAATTTTCTCATGAAAGCTATTATCTTTACATCTTGACCCTTTGAGCTCGATACTCGTCGAGTCCCATGTTTGTATCTGTTTGTGCTAGGGCTCTTGGATCATCATTTTGAGGCTTTAAAAAATGTGTGAGTCTTCATAAAGAAGCCAAATGCAACAAAAGAAAATCATGAAACTTATATAGATGAAATTGTGAGTATTTATGATCACATGTGTTTAATTATCATCAAAACAAAAGGTATAGCCTTTGGGCCAACACCTTTGTTGATAGTGAAAATCCTTCATGCTGTGAAGGCGGGGACGTAGAGCTTGATGCTCGAACCTCGAAACGAATCTCTTGTATTTGAGATTACTTTGTCTCTTGCGCTTACTCTATCTCTTTTGCTTGTACTTTTGTATTTATGTATCTCTTTTGCTTGTACTTGTGCTTTTACTTTCATTGCACTTGCTTCTCTTACATCATTCATATTTGTCAGTTTTTCTCTTTCAATAAAAAAGTAATTGAGCTCCTCAACTCTAATATAGAGGAATATAGATGAGAAGTTCTAGAACTTTTAATTGGGAATTTAGCTTCACTTCTTGATTTGAGTTGACCATTAGTATTATTCATTTTAATTGTTGCATTTTCGCATTTGATTAGCATTACACCTATTCACCCCTCCTCTAGGTGTACTTTCACCATCTTTCAATTAATTAGTCATTTATTTTGTTTTCTCTTTCAAGTGTGCAAGTGTTGTCTCATTGTTCTTCATGTTGCGTTTAATAATTTTTTGTTCTTGATATAATTAATGAAGCTTTATGAAGAGAATCTATGTTTTTAAAATGGTTATATATGCATTCCAATATCTTAAAATGAGTCATACATATGTTTTGGGGGGGGGGGGGGGGGTATATATATACATGTGTGTGTGCGCGCGCGCATACACACATATATATACACATGTATACATGTATATATAGACACATGTATACATGTATATGTACATGTGTATATATATATACACACACACACACACATACATATACATGTGTATATATACACACACACACACACACAAACATACACACACACACACACACATGTACACACACACACACACACACACACACACACACACACACACACACACATATCTGTGTGTGTGCGCGCGCGCGCACACACACGTACATGTTTATATCTATATATATACATGTATATATCTATATATATACATGTATATATCTATATATATACATGTACCTGTGCATATATATATATATATATATATATATATATATATATATATATATATATTATATATATATATATATATGGAGAGAGAGAGAGTCTTGTGTCCTTTCAAAATATTCGAGCCCGAATCCTTCCCACTCAAATTTAACCCTCCGACATTTGAATGCAAGGTCCACTCCGTTGAAGTTGATCTATATTATTTCAAGTATCTATAAAATAAAATTCAAGTGTTTTGAATATTTTTTGCCTATCCATCAAGTAGGAAAAAAATAGACGGCCTAAATAGTGAGTTGGTTAGTTTAACGGTGTAGAACATTTGAAACCTAACAAAAATTAGTTTATAAGGGTTTTAAATGTTTAAATCATAATGAAATGGCTGGATCAAGAATTTTTATGTCTAAAGATAGATCTAACTAACTCACTACTTTCAACTGTCCATTTTGCGCCACTTGATGGATGGGTAAAAAATATTCAAAATATTTGATTTTTAGTTTATAGATACTTGAAATAATATAGATCAACTTTAATGGAGTAGATCTTTTATTCGAATGTCAGAGGGTTGAATTTAAGTGGAATATATATATATATATATATATATATATATATATATATATATATATATATATGTATGTATGTATGTATGTATGTATTTGTGTAGTTCTGAAAGATTCAAGTCCAAATCCTTCCCACTCAAATACTAATATCTGACATTCAAATATAAGATCTACTCCGTTGAAGTTGATCTATATTATTTAAAGTAATTAAAAATAAAAAAAATCAAGTATTTTGAATACTTTTTGCTCATATATCAAGTGGCGTAAAATGGACGGCTGAAAGTAATGAGCTGATTAGATGTATGTTTTTAGACATACAAGTTCTCGATTCGGCCATTTGATCATGATCTAAATATTTAAAAACTCGTACAAACCTATTTTGCTAGATTTCAAATGTTCTACACCGTTAAACTAACTAGCTCACTATTTAGGTCGTCTGTTTTTTCCTACTTGATGCATGGGCAAATAATATTTAAAATACTTGATTTTTGGTTTATAGATACTTGAAATAATATAGATTAACTTCAATAAAATGGATCTTGTATGTCTTGCACTTCTAATTTTGGTTTATAGATACTTGATAAATCATTTCATTTTGGATGTCCTGAACTTCTAATGTTTATTTTATTTCAAAAAAACATATAATCTCTCCTTATAGGAACTGTTTGTTTGGACATAAAAACCGTAAAAGGCTGTAATTCATAAATGACTTACAACCCAATTACAACTGCATCGTTTGGTTGGACCGTAATTCGTAAAAGACTTACGCAACTCAACTACCACTCACTTGCAACCCAATTATTACTCACTCACAGCCTACTTACCGTTAATTTTGTGGTCATACAAATTTTATTATTTTTTATGTTAATATTAATTTTTTAATTTTTAGCATTTTTAGTATTTATTTGTAATATTAAAAAAATTTAAATCACCAAATAGTTAATTTTGTGATCAACTTTTCCACTTACGACTTACACATTACGACAAATAAACACTGTAAAACATAATACACTTTCTCACTTACAACTTTATATTATCAACCAAACACCGTAATTCTTACATGCATGTAACTCATTTATAACTGTAAAAGACTTTATCAGTTACGACTTATGAATTACAGTTAATTACGACAACCAAACACACCCATGGTTAATTTTTCATATCCAAATTAGTGCCTCACCCAGGTGACAAGCAAAGGAAAGAGCTGAGCTGACCTAAGAACTAGGATTAGAATCCCTGCAAGTCAAATTCTGGTTCCAAAACAAACACCCAAATGAAGGCAAATTTCCTTTCTGAACATTTTTGTATGTAACCATCTCGAAATTTTTGCACAAATGCATGGTTTGTTCACTATTTTTGACAACGATCCTGATTGATTACCACTGATCACTTTCTTTCTCTCTGTATGGACGCAACATGAGAAGCATGATAACACCCAGTTGAGGTCCGAGAACGAGAAGCTCCGCGCTGAAAACCACTGCTACAAGGAGGCTCTCAGCACTCCTGGCCCAACTACCTTGCCGCCCTCGGCGACATGTCCTTTGACGAGCACCACCTCAGGATCGAAAACGCGATGCTATCGATGGTGACTGGCTTGCTCTCATACGAGACAAAGGAGGTGGCCGATGGTGAGAGGATTGTCACCGCGACGGCTAGCAACGGCGGGGTCAGAGAGAGGTTTGAGCTGGATATGAGTCTCTATTAATACCACCAAAGAGTACTATCCTCACTGCACGTAAGCCGGCTAACATTGGATGTTAAAGTAAAAAATAAATTAGAACATATTTCCATGGAAATAAAAGTGTACACGGTATATATATATATATATATATATATATATATATATATATAATATATATATATATATATATATATATATATAGTGAGTTGATCCCCTAAGAACGGTTCTCACGGATTCTTGTGAGAACTTTCACGTGAGCCGTCGGATCTGATAGAGATCTGGTTTTATTTGATTTGATTTATCAGATCCGACAACTCACGTGAAAGTTCTCACTGGAATTCGTGAGAACCGTTCTTAGGGGATCAGCTCCCTATATATATATATATATATATATATATATATATATATTTTTAAGAGACTGTGCATTATTCCCACGTGGAGGAGTTATGGGTGCAAATAAGGTGTTATGACTGTCACATCAGGTCGGTATTTTATAACAACATCCATGAATTGATTATTAATCTCACCATTGAGATCTCCACCAGCCTAGAAAAAAAAAAAATCAGACCTTTTGCCCACTCTTCTCCCCCTCTTCCGCACGTGCCCAGCACAGGCCCGTTGCTAGGGGTGTGATCCAACGCAAGCCGCGGAGAGAGGGTGGGGGGCAGAGACCTGGGAGCCTCCACCGCTCTCTCCCAACCACCTCTCTTCTGATGTTGACGGCAATTCTCATGCCAAATCAAATCAAAGAGAAAACAACCCAGAAAAAGAGGAAAGAAAGAAGAAGAGGGTTTGAAAGCTCTCAATTTCATCTGGGCAAATTTTACAATACGAGGCCAGTTTGTTGATAATCGAGATCTCCCCTCAGTTAATCTTTCAATTTGCCCTTCCGGGTCTGCTTCATTTTATCATAACATTCATTTGATTGGAGCAGAATGGGTTCTTTAGGTTCCTTGTGCTCGTGGGTTCAGAAATTATTGTTACAATGCACGCAATGATTATTGATTGTTCCATCCATTTTTTGTATAGCATCATCATGATAATTACTTGTTGCTAGTCACTTGAATTCTGGTAACCTTTTTGTGATTTTTGCTGAGGAATTCATGTGAAAATGCCTGATAAGAGCATACATTTGTTTGGCCTCGCATGCCGGAAATCCCTCTTCTTTCTCTTCACTTTTGTTCGTCTTGTCATGGTTCTTCCTCTTAGGTTCCACTGGTGCTTCTCATATCATTGAGAACAACCGATTGCCATTGTCTACCTCTTCTAATAGAGCCCTTTCTTTGGCTGAAAATGCTAGCAACGCCCCTCGGCGCCCCAATAGTGTCTCCACATTACACCAAGAATCAGCACACTCTTCCATTGTAGGCGGTGGGGCCCCCCAAGAACGAGAGATCAACACATGTGATCCGAAACACGCAATCTTGAAGGTTTTCATGTATGATATGCCCCACGAGTATCACTTTGGGTTGTTAGATCGGAAACCTGAGGCCGGCAGCAAGAGTGTCTGGCCTGATGTTACAAAGAAAATCCCCAACTATCTGGGGGGCCTTAATCTCCAGCACAGCATTGAGTATTGGCTTACGTTGGATCTTCTGTCATCGAGGCTTCCTAACAGGCCAGGACCTTGCACTGCTGTCAGAGTTCTGGATTCGAAAGAAGCAGATGTCGTGTTTGTGCCTTTCTTTTCATCTCCGAGTTACAATCGGCATACTAAGATGAAGCCTAATAGGAACAAGCTCCTGCAGGACCAACTGGTGAAGTATTTGATGGAACAAGAGGAATGGAAGAGATCGGGGGGTAGAGACCATATTATTTTGGCTCACCATCCGAATAGCATGTTGGATGCAAGGATGAAGCTTTGGCCCTGCATGTTCATTCTTTCGGATTTCGGGAGGTACCCGCCGCATGTAGCAAATGCCAATAAAGATGTCATTGCGCCTTACAGACACATGATTGGGACCTTTGTAAATGATTCGGCCCGCTTTGATGATCGCCCGACTTTATTATACTTTCAAGGAGCCATCTACAGGAAAGATGTATGTGTCCTATCATCCTTATCCACTGCTATTCTTTCTTTTCCTGACCATGGTTTTTAGCATTCACCTTTAATTTGGAAACTGAAGAAAATGATGGCCGTCGTCCTAAATTAATACTTTTGTTTGCATCAATTTACTCTGGATGAACGGATTGGGATAACTAATTAGTATGTTTGACCAACATAAGCACTATACCGGTACTTGAAAAATGTAATATTTGGTAATATGGAAACTTCTGGACTTGAAGATTACAAAAATTAATAACACTATGTTTTGTAGAGCTTACTTCGCATATAACAGTTAGAAGAAGGAATCCATGCGAATGTGCAGTACTTCGTTCCATAGAGAATAGACTGGATACATATTTTTATAGTATATATGTAACCTCAACATGGATGTGGGATGTAGACATGACACAACATGGATGCTTCGAATCTTGAAAACCTACATATTGACATTTATATGTCAATATAGACACTGTGAGAAATGCATATTGGACATGCTTATGTTGTAAATACTACAAATCTACAATATACCTGGACACTAGAACCTGGGGCATATGTAATGAATGTGCATTAATTTTTCTTTAAGCTAAAACTCGATTGCAGGTTTACAAATGTATCATGAAAGGACAGTGGGATATGTATGCATAAAGTATAATTTTGAATCCTTTATGACAGGGACATGTGTAGAATAGCGTATCTGGAGGAATACATGTACAAGAGTAAAACATGAAATATAATAGATATTGGACTGCTTTCTCCGAGAACTTTCCTCCAAAGAAAACCCCCTTCAAATTTTAATTTTATAGTGATGTATAAAATATTATGGAAAAGAGTTATTTTAATGGTTCATATGTAGAAAAATTATTTCTGAGAATAAACCTCACATAAAAATTGAAATTTAATAGTGATTCTGTAGGGGTAAGAAGGAATTTATCTACAATTTAATTTGTAACCTGAATCTAAGATAGAGTAAAAAAACAACGCAAAGACACAGGTTTTTACGTGGAAACTCAATTTCGAAAAAACTACAAGGAGAGAGAATTCACTATTTGCAAAGAATTACAGTGAACTCAACAAAACTAAAATTTGAAAATTTGGCACAGAATATAGTGGAATTTTGACTTGGAGAAGGCTATTTTTTATACTAATGGGAAGTCTAATTGTGAATTTTTTTCTTTTCTTTTCTTTTGGTTGTCACCTGTAATATTTCTTATCCATCCCAGCGTATATATACCCGGGGAGGTTTCATTAGTAGTGCGAGTCATGCGGGTTTCAATAACCGCATGATTTGCACATTGCGGTTCTCTCGTAACTGTTGGGATTTTGCCTTTACTTATGGGAGCGACTGCCACTTTCTATAAGAGTCTGCGCTGAAGGAGTCATTGGAACTTGTGAAATGTGACATGAACTGGCGGCGTAACTGATTTCATAAATGTAGGCAAAAATCGATAGAGTTTGTTGCAGTGACCACCCTACTCAGGACGAAAGAACTGGTCTCGATCGACGATGTTCTCGGAAGGAATAGTATTTTCGGGACATCGATTCCTTAGGAGGAGGAATGAATGGTCTCGGAAATAACCGAATAATGCTCTGCAAGGAGATGCTCGGACGACTTTTATTGTTAGTGTCCTCGGGAGGTTCTGACAGTGGGGTACACGTGTCTTGATCCTAGTATAGGTCAGAAATTGACCACTGCAGATGTCCCTTCCACTTTCTCTTTCTCCAGGCTTTAAGGAGAAAGAGTGGAGCGGACTGACTAGGCGCTGGTTCGAAAAGTTTGAAGCGTCACTTGTAATCTGAAGGGTCTGGTCAAAATATCTCTTTGCATTCTGAGCCCTCTTTGAAAACTGGTGAAGACAGCTGGCTAATTAATAACCTAAATCTTGACTTCATGATGGATGAGATCGTGTGGCAGGATCGGATCGTATCTGGTTGATCTGGCATGCCAAATGCCTAGGATATAAATGGACTCTTCAGATGTGGCTGAAATTTTGAATTCAAGGCGGTTCAACTTTTGCATCTATAAATGGGAAGATCCTGGAAGTGGGAGGTCTATCTTCTCAAGAACTCTTTTGCCTTCTATTTTTTTTGTTCTGGTAGATTGTAGCGTCGTTCTTCTTCATCCGATGGAGAAAGGGAGAGAGAGAGAGGGTGGAGACGATGGAGACAGCGGACACTTCACATTGGCCTTTGTCTCATTACTTTGGTCTTTGTGATGACCTTGTCTCATAACTTCAGTTTTCATGACAAGATTCGACTATAAGGAAGTGAACATATGATTCTTGCTTTTGCCAGTTGGTCGGTCTGATCCTTGATCAGATTGGGCTGAACTGGAGTTGGGACTCGTGGCCTCTCTTCCCTATAGCATATAGAATGCAAGAGCAAAAGCCGTGCTTGATGATGGTTCTGATCCCCTGTTCGGTCGTCTGTACTTCTGCCGACTGCCGTTGCTTTGCCAGTGGGAGCTCTTTCTCTGTGGCAAGCAACAAGAGGATTGGTGTGGGGGTATTCCTCGGGATCTTTACTGTAGAGTCGCCTCGTCCACCTTCGCTCCTAGTTTATCTACAGGGTCAGGAGGCTTAGCATGATATCATCACTTCCTTGTAGACTTCAGTTTGCAGTTTGGGGCGTAATTTTTGGCTCTGGCGTTTTCTTGGGTTTCATAGACATCATCGCGCTCCTGATAATGGTGGATTGTTTGTTTGGGAGTCATTCAGAGCTTGACTGGAGAGTCTAACCGGGGAATGGATTATCAGTATTTCTTTTCAAAAAAATAAACACCAATATGTAATAGACCTCGTGTCACTCTTGTTAAATATAACCGAGTATGATTTGAATGGATATAATCAGAAAATTTCATAATGAAAATATTTTGGAATGAAGTGTTTGTCTAGATCTTGTCTGATATGCCTCGTGTTTTTTTATTTGGATTGGATGTCTGCTCGGGGAGAATTATTTTGACTTCGAGATATCAGGGATTGATTTGGTGTGTAATTCCCGAGTGGTTGTTAATCCCATAACAGTACCTGTAAATATCTTCTCCAAGTGGGGAAAACCCCAGCCATGAATTGAGCTTCCAAGAGGGAAAAATCTCTACAACGGAGTTGGATTCACATTTGCTTCCGAGCAGGGGCACATCCCTTCAAGGAGCTACAGAACCGGCCTCTGAGAGGGGGAAATTCCTGTAGCAGAGTCCGATCTCCGAGCTGGGGAGATCCCGCCACAGAGGATCTCGGTTCCTGTAAGAAGACCAAGAGAAGCCCATAGGCCAATCTGCATTAACACTTACATGCTAGGGCACATCCCATTTAGGAGTGTACGAGCACGATTCTCCGAGTGGGGACACATCGATTCCATCAGCAGAGGATCGGGGTTCTGTCCTAGAGTAGGGAAAATCTCACTCTCGGGACAGAAAGGCTGCAAAAAAGTAGTTAGGATACACGTACAATCATGCATTGAGACAAGTGAAATAAGCATTCAATGCAAGTGTGGGCAGAACTAGTTGTATGATCATGGTTACAGATTCATGAGATCAGTATGTCAAGGGATAATACAAACAAGTAAACCATCATAAATATACTTTATGTCTTACATCACCATTATCCGAGCCCATACAACTCGAGTTACCCCTAAACAGATCTGGCATTCTCAAACATTAAATTATATCTGAGGTCCTTATCGTCAAGGGATCATCCTTGTCGCGTTCTCGGGAGAAATATTTGACATATGACTACACGGACGATACGTTGAGGGGATAATCCAAACAAAGAAACCCTCATAGATATACCAGACCTCGCGTATCGCCATAGTGTGGTGGTACTTGCAAAAATTGGTCTGAGGTGGGGGAAATCCCATCAAATGATTGGATGGGTTTGTCCCGAGTAGGGCTCCTACCCAACCGATGATCCAGTACCTCCAACCTGGGAGTAAGTCCAACAGCAGAGTTGTTCTCTCGTGCGGGGGATATCCCGTCAACGGAGCTGTCTCCCAAGTGGGGACACATCCCAATATTGAAATATGGAAGGAACCCGGTAGAGGGAAACTATCAGGGTTCATCCGCCCGTGGTTCAGATGTGAGGAGCCCGTAGGTTTGCCTTTCCGAGTGGGGCACATCCCATCAGCGGAACAGACGGGGGCTCTGAGAGGGGGCTCATTCTTACAGCAAAGTGGGGACTCCAAGTGGGAAAAATCTCACAACGGAGGATTTAGGCTCCTGTAGACTACCAAGAAAGGCCTATGGGCATGTTTGCGTTATCACTTTCACGCGGGAGCAGATCCAGTCTAGAAGTGTACAGACGCGATCCTCCGATTGGGGGCACATCCAAGCATCCCTTAGAGTGAGAAATCTCATTATCGGGGCTGACAGATGTCGGAATAGCCTCTGTGTGGGCACACCCTGTCCTCAGGGGGCTTTATTGGCAGCCTCCGGTGGGAGAAATCCCATCATCGGGGCGCATGACTGGATGCATGTTGGAACCGCTTCCGTGTGGGGCACACCCCATCCTGGGGGTTTTATTGGCAGCCTCCAAGTGGGGAAAATTCCATCATCGGGATGCATGACAAGATGTATGTCGAAACCGCCTCTGTGTGGGGCACATCCCATCCACAGGGGTTTTATTCGCAGCCTCGGAGTAGGGAAAATCCCATCATCAGGGTGCATGACTGGATGTATGTCGGAACCGCCTCCATATGGGGCACACTCCATCCACAGGGGGTTTTATTGGTAGCCTCCGAGTGGGGAAAATCCCATCATCGGGGTGCATGACTAGATATATGTCAGAGCTGCCTCCGTGTGTGGCACACAAGGGGTTTTATTGACAACCTCTGAGTGGAGGAAATCCATTACTGGGGTGCTTGAATGGAAGGTTGCTTTGCAAAATGTAAAGCAATACGCAAAGGGAAGATTTGAAAGAGTGTACTCTATTTGCATTGAAGTCGTGAAATCAGTTGATTGTCTTGTATTGGGCTGCTCCCGGGAAGACTTTGTGTTTGGTTGCTGAGAAATCGCCTCGGGAGTGACGACGTAATCCGTAAGGAAGCCTTCTGGATGAGTTTCTCCAAGTATCTTCGGACGGCCCCGCAGTGGATGGTTTGGTGCCCTTTATAGTCGTGGTAGGAGCAGTACTCCTCTGACCCGGCAGTAAAGGATTGGGCTGGATCAGCTTCGGGCATCTGACCCACGGTTGAATACTTCGTTGATCGAAAGTTTTAATGAAGTGAATCGCTTTGTAGGCATGTAGCTCTGGATTAGACTTAACAGGAGTATAGATAGCGTATGCTTGTTGTCAGGAGGCTACCCCCGATATCGATCTGGAGTGTGGTCGCGAGCTTTGTGAGCAGACTTTGATTTTGTCCCATCACCACTAGGCTTTATAGAGTTAATGGAGGAAGCCTTCATCGCCTCCTCTAGCTAGATGTAGGGCTGCGCTCGGGAGAGAGCCTCGCTCATCTTGATGACGTACTTCAGGAGGTGTTTGTACAAAGGGTGAGTGATCTGTAGCCCGCTAATAAACGCGAGCGCAAATACCACCTTACTGCAATTGGAGATCTTGGTGAGCTGGCTCTGAAAGAAATTGATGTAGGATTTGAGGCTATCTCTTAGCCTCATTTTGATGGAGAGGAGGTGTTGGCTACTCCTCTTGGATTCTTGGCAAGTAGCATATTATGTGAGGAAGGCCTCAGTGACCTTTGTGAAGTTATTAAGAGAGTGGGTGGTAGGGAGTAGAACCACTCCGATGTCGCGCCCCTTAGACTTGAAGGGAAAGTAAGGCACATTACTGGATCGTTACGGGAGTAGCATCATCTTGTCTTGAAAATGCCGGATGTATTGAATTGGATCACTCGATTCGGTGTAGCTATCGAAGGTGGGAGTCGAGAATTTCCTCGGAAGTTCACATTCTTGGATATCCTTGGAAAGTGGGGACTCATGGAGGCGGGTGGTCTGGATCAGGTACTGAGGCAACTTGTCCTCCACGATTCGTTTTTGGATTAGTTTATCGAGGGTGTGGAGGTTTGGGGACCACCTGTCCTTGGTGTCGCCTTCTGTTCGCACTGAGTTGTTCTAGAGGGCGACGATTTGAGCCTGGAGCTGCTGATTGAGCTGCTTCAGTTCTTCTTGTTCGTGAAAGATGTCACAATCAAGCATCATCTGTGCCCGCTCGCGATCCGACTACAGTTGTTGTTCCTTCATCTGCTCTTTCATCTCCGAGCATCTGAAACAGCTGGTCTTCTTGCTGTTGAGAAGGTTGAGAGCTGGCGGTCGGTTCCCGTGACGAGATGGAAGTAGTGCCCTCTACGAGTGGCTGATTGTTAATCGGTTTGGAGATCGTGTCCTCGGTGGTTGCTTTGGCCTTGCCTTTGGAGGATGTGCCACCGGTAAACTCGCCTGCGTCGGGCCCTAGTCGATCTGAAAGAGGCTCTTTGAGGAAGGTTGAATGAGAGATCTTGACGAAAGAAAAAAAATGTAAGTGTAAATCCCTAGAAGGAATTTATCTACAATTAAATTTGTAATCTGAATCTAAGAGAGTAAAAAGACAACGCAAAGACACAGGTTTTTACGTGGAAACCCAATTTAAGAAAATCCACAGAAAGGGAAAAGAGAATTCACTATTTGCAAAGGAATTGCAGTAAAGTCAACAAAGCTAAAACTCTGAAATTGTTACATTATACAGTAAAATTTTAACTTGGTGAAGGATTAAAAGTCTGATTGTGTTTTTTTTCTTTTCTTCTCTTTTCTTTGGTTGTCACCAGTCCTGTTTCTTGTCCATCTCCTAGCGTATATATACCCGGGGAGCTTTCATTGACAGTGTGGGTCATGTGAGTTTCAATAACCGAATGATCTGCACGTAGCGATTCTCTCATAATTGCTGTGATTCTGTCTTTGATGGCGGGAGCGATTACTGCCACTTTCTGTAACAATCGGCGCTGTAGTAGGGGTTGTTGGAACGTGTGAAACGTGGGATGATCTGACAGCGTAATGAATTTCATAAATGAAGGCAGAAATCGATGGAGTTAGTTACAGTGGCCGCCCTACTCAGGACAGAAGAACTGGTCTCGGTCGACGATGTTCTCGGAAGGAAGAGTTTCCTCGGGATAATCGATTCCTCGAGAGGAGGAACGGTCTCGGGAATAACCAAATTATGCTCTGCGAGGAGATACTCGGATGACTTTTATTGTTGGTGTCCTTGGGAGATTTTGACGACGGGGGGCACATGTTTTGATCCTGGTGTAGGTCAGAAATTGACCACCACAGATTCTTATTTGAGGAAAATTCTAGGAGAAATATACAAAAAGACGTTATCTTTGTATATTTATACGTATGAAATACGGATACAACACTATTCACAGATAAAGAAAATGTTGAAAAACTAGGATACTGATACATCTTGGATATATCAATAATAGAATTGCGTGTATGTGGTGATTTATCTTTAACATGGATCTATAAGCAGGTAGTGATTAGAAAACACTATAATTCAAGTAACATAAATTATTTCTGATTATTTTAATCAGTAGATACCAGAATGTTCATAATTCTTTATTAAAGAAATGGACAAATTATATAAATGCATGGAACCAAATGGAATATGAATTAACCAATCCTAATATGTCTTGAATGAGTTATCAATTCCAGGATATGTCATAGGGTATCCAACAAGTATCCTTTAGATATTTTACTATCCAAGTATTCAATATATATCAGACACGGGAACATCTCCTTGATTGAAGAATATGAGCAACATAGGTTATTATACAGTAAAAGTTATTTTTCTTTAATATCCATTTTAGCACATGGGTGCATGTCAAACTTTGTAAAGATGTGTATTATATAAGGCTCCACATGTTGGGATAGCGGTTGGAGCTTAAATTAAATATAGTATTCCTCACTTTATAGTCAAAGTCATTTTTTCACTCAAACAGAATAAAATATAAATGAAAATATTAAAGTTGGATTTTAGTTGCATGCAATTAGATTCTTTGAATTTGTGATGAGGACATCCGACGACACCAGAAACATCACGAGTTATTCATTCTTGTTGATCATAATATGTACTTTTTTTTATTGAGTTAAGTCATTTTTCTTTTATTTAGTAGTTTTGTTTTATCTTGTTTAGTCTCATATCGGTTGTGTGGGAAGAGTGAGTTTTGTAAGCATATAAAGGTAAGAGTCAATAAGAGTTGTAGTGACAATGAAGTTGATTAATGAAATTTTTGAGTTTTTGAAATGGAAATCTTTTTTTGTGAGTTCGAGTGTGAAATTTGATTCTCCCAAATTTTGATTGTAAAACCATAATTCAAATCTTATCTCAATCTTTCAATCTTATCCTCTCCACAATCACATCTTAGCCATCCAAAATATACACAAAAATACCAACCCAAAAAATTTGAAATCAAAACCAACTACAAAATCTCAATCTATCTCTTCCCTTTGTCTTCCCTATACAGAGCAAGCCGCCTATTCCTCGTGGACCCCACCTTTCCTCTTTCTATTTCGTTGTTCTTTCTTCAACGCACGTATAACACTGTCAACATTCCTAACATCCTCACCACTACCTCTCTTCTTTGTGATCGACAACAGTGACCTATCTTCACTGCCCCCTCTGCGCGAGCAACATCTCGAAGCCATGCCGCCTCCTTTCGATCTCTCCTTGAAGTGAAGTCCCCTGACCTATTTTCTTCGTCCCCATCATCACGCAAAGAATCTCCCTCCTCTCGACTCTAGCGACCCCCCCTACCACCACATCTCCTCCTCTGCCTTTGACTTTGTCGGCAACTAGGGTGCCATCGGATTGGATACAGATCAGATATTGCTTTTAACATATCCGTATCCGCACTGAACATTCGGATACGGATACGGATACGAATATTGGCCGATGTGAAAAAATGATATCCATATCCGTCAAAATTGGTATCGGATACGGAGCCGATATTAGTGGATCAGATGCGGATACTAATTGGATATGTAAAATTGGATGAGGTTAAGGATAAACTAAACATATATACTTATATTACTTTTATCTCATCTATAAAAATATAAAATATGATAAATACTCTGATATTATTGTGTACATATTAATGCTTTCACCGTAGCCATTGGCATTCAGCTTATATAGCAATAGATTACATGATCTCTGATGTTAAATGCTGATTCAGATGTCACGATTGATGTCGAAATACTCAAAATATCTCGTGCTACTCTTGTAAGAATCGAATACTTTTACTATTACTTCTTTACCAACTCAAAATATCAAAATCTATTGCCTCATTCCATTGAAGAATAGTCTCTTCCATACATATATCATTATCAAGCACCCAACTTTCGGATATCGGATCGGATACAGATAGGATATTGCTTTTATCATATCTGTATCCGCATCTAACTTTCGGATACGGATACGAATATTGACTGATGTAAAAAAAATGATATCCGTATCCGGGTTGAAGACGGATTCGGATGCGGATATCCGCGGATAATCCGCATTCGGTGGCACCTCTACCGGCAACTCCTTCCCTCTGCATCATCCTCTGCACTCGTCACTCGCCGCCTCGACATCACCCGCCGCCACCCAAGCAACAATGCATGAGCTCTTGCCTCCTCTCTCCTCTTTGTCTTCTTCAACTCGTTTGCAACCTTCATCATCATCCACGCCAACCGCAGATACAACAACCAGTACACCATCAACTAGTCTACAACAACAATCTACAACAAACTAATATCAACAATACAAGATCCAGAGTAGCAGTTACCTGATAATCAAGCCAGATTTTCAACATCAGATCATCAACAATAGATCAAGCAACATCAGAGCATCAACAAGTACATCGGTTACCTGAGAAATTGCTTCTCAGTAGGTAATTTTCAATTTTCAGCATCAAATTATCAATTGGGTGATACAGTAGATTTATTCTCTAAATTATTATCATGTTAATATGTCGCTATTATTAATCGTGAGATTGCCTGTGATGTTGCTTAATCTTGTTATCTACTGATACTCGATATTGCGAATAAGATGGTTTCTTGATAACTGAGTATTGTGCTTGAATCTCTTGAGACTAGAATTATTTAGATATTACAATTGCAAAACATTGTTAAAATCTATCAGTCACATATTAGGTTTGGATAATTTCCTACCAAGATTATAAATTTTGGTGAAACATTGTTTATTCAAGCTTATTACTGATCTACCACACTATAGGGTCCCCGTTTCATATCAATTTGGTATCAGAGCATAGTTTAGATAGGAAATTTGCATTAGGTTTAGAAAATAATTGAATTTCTGTTTTAGGTATTTGTTAGAAAAATTTGTTTTTGTTTTCTTTTGCATAAAAGAATTTTAAAAATTGGCATATAAGAAGTCACACATCTCCACGATAGACGTCCCAATGTTTGATAGCGGCCAGTCAAATCCTCAAAATTTTCTAGTACACAACATAGATATGCATTTCACACAGTACCCATTTTTGAATATGAGGAAGTCAGATTCGCTATCACGAAAATGACTGGACAAGCTAAGCCGATACTGGACCGATTTAAAATCAATGAGAGCATCTCATGGCCAAGAACCAATAGACGCTGTCTTATATGAAGGATGAGCTCAAAAGTAAATACATGCCACCACATTACTACAAGCATCTTCTCGACAGATGGCACAAAATTTTCCAAGGCAACAAATCTGTCAAGAAATATGTTAACGAATTCGATGAGTTTCTCAATTGTTATTATATCTTAGGCAAACAGAGTGACGTCCAAGTCTTTTCTCAATTTTGTACTGGACTTCGAATAGACCTAGAACATGAGCTCTGTAAACATGGAATCATTGAGTTTAAAGGGGCTTATGCTTTAGTCCAAGATTTAGATGTTCCCAAGTTGAGTCATGCATTTGGAGTCAGAATTATCCGCCCTATCATTCAAGTCGACTTCGTGTCAGTATCCACATCAAGTTCATACACGAGACCAATATACAAGGTGGATATCAACGGCAAAAGTGCTGAAAGAATGCTAAAGGCAAGAACATTGAAAGAGCCCACTTAATCCTATAATCAAGTGTTACAACTGTTAAGGTTATGGACATGTTGTTGTCAACTGTCCAACCCCATTTAAGATTGTCATCATTGACATAGTTTTCATTGAAACCCCTAAGTCTGACAGCACTATCTCCCCGAAAGACACTCCTGTAATTAAGGAGTCTGGTGTTGTTTCCCTGACTGCCATAGCTATTATCCCTTTGTTGCTACCGCAAATGTCGTTCGCCATTTTCCTTCTCCAGCTCTATTGCCGACACCACCTTCTCCGCTTTCTTTACTGTCAACTCCTACCGTCATTGTTTGCTCTGGTCATCAATCTCTTCCTCCGCTATTGCCGACACCCTCTCATGTGATCACAGAGCTTGTTGATGTCCTCTCAAAGACCTCAGGCAAGTTACCACTGACGCGTGATACCCAATATGCCATTAAGTTAGTGTCAGGAGCTAGTCTTCCCGACTTGCCACACCATAAGATGGATCTTATCACACTTATTGAACTCAATGAGCAAGTTGATGAGTTTCACAGGAGAACAAGCAACAATGTCTTGTTCCAATAAACACTCATGTTTATGAGAACAAATTTTGAAACTATATAACGACAAAGGATGTAGGCCAGGTCAAGGATGTTACCATCTATGGTCTACTCATGTCTGAAAACTAAGTGAATTCTGTTATGGAAGAATCTTATATTTTACAGCTTATCAACTTTTCTTCCATTATGATGAGACAAAGGGGTGCATTCTTTCAGCCTTTACCTGTTAGGAAATCTTTTGACATCATTCCTAATGTAACAGGTAAATTGCCATGTATATTAACTATGGTGCGGCCACTAATCCTTTTTGATAGAGGTCGTGAATATGATTGATCTAATAATCCAAGTGTCTAAAACTTTTATATCCAATAAAGAGTCAAGTGACCCTTTTAACACATGTTAGGCATTAAACTAAGCTCTCAACTACTGGTGTTTTCTAAGTCTGCATAT